>KE159371.1:79123-103696 GCA_000411055.1 Leavenworthia alabamica
ATTGTTTGTTTTCGAGTTATCAACTATATCTATAATTAATACCCCGGTCGCCACCGTTTATGAGCACACCAATGTTCTTTTTAGCTCCGTGGACGATTCTATGTCTTTTCTAGGCATATTGGGCTTCACCTTCGTCCGACAGTCGGTGCATTATTTTTCTAAGCCTCTAAGACTTGTTTACTGTCCTTATAAATCACTACATGATCTTTTCCTGTGCGTTGGCCTCACTTACACAATACCGACAATCACTTCCCGATAAGTCACCCATCCTAATATTACTCCACCCCAACCACGCTTAACTGCATAATTCTGAAGGAGTGGTTGACCGAAAAAAATAAATGCATTGTAGTGACATAGCCACATAGATAGTCAAATCAAATGTATTAAGGATCTTCTCATGCACCATTATACCAGAACATGAGATGTTACAATATCAATATTTTATATTTTATTCTTTGAAATTTTTATAAACAATCAAGTAATCGGACCAAAATATGGTTTAGCTCAAACCCTAAGAGGATGCACACGTTTGCATAGAATGTTCTATAAGTTACATGTATCGCATGCAAGTTCATAAATTATCCAGATTAGTATAAACTTAAAAGTCTTGATTTTACATGTGACACATTTATCATTTGGTGTACAAAAAATAATAATCAACAAAGCACTTACACTAAAGAAAAAAGTCGCATTTTGTTGTCACAAATCAATCCAAGTTTTCTACAAGCCACTCAAACATTTTAGTTGACCTTAGAGTTTGTATAGTAGCTTCGTGTGTTGCTCTCACACATTGTCAATGTGGCACAAATTATAGTATTAAAAATGTAGTTCAAATTTTATTAACTCATCAAACAAAATAAATAAGTTAGCGATTAATTCATCTCAGTGTTGATTATAGATGTTTCAAACAATAATGATTATTGTTTCAACAAAAAAAAAACAAAACAATAATGATACTTATGTTCACCCATCTTGTCGTTGACCAATGGCTCAGACCGAAAAAAATGTACGTTCTTATCCACAAAAGGACACGTGACAAACTCTGCTTAGAATAGTTTTGAAGATATAAAAATCGAGTCGAACAATGTCTTTTGGTCTTTTATACCCAATTTAGTTGAAGAAATTATGAAATTGCAATTTTGTGATATATAACTATGGAACATTGATGATAATATCACGAAAAATCTAAATTATTATAGATTATATAATCTAAATTAATAATAATAATAATAAATCAATAATTATTATAATAAACACTATGATCAACCTTATGATATAATGTGAGAGGATAAAAATCCGAAAATAACTGTTTTTTTTTTGGCTATGAAAGTTTTTACAGATTTTTTGTAAAAAATATATTTATTTTTTTATTTTTGGCAAAATCAAGTTTTATACGAAATTTGTGCAACTCAATCCTGCGAATTCAAAAAAATTCAAAATCAAGTCTTATACGAAAGTTCACGTGTATATCGTCCATGCGTATAAAAAAATTTAACGGTGACATGTCGATGATACATGCATGAGTTATATTGTAGAGTTTTTTGAAATTTGTAGAAATCAATTTTATAAATTTCGTGATAGAGTTGATTTTGAAAAAAAATTTAAAAAGATTAAAGTTTGGATGTTTTTTTTTTGTCATAAAACTTTTTTTTACCGTATGTGTTTCATTTTTTTTGTTCAACGTTTATTACTGTAAAGAGAAATTACTTTTTACCATGAAAACTATAGTTTACTTTTTGAGAGAAAAAGCGGAGGAAGAAAAAGAGAGTGTGGGGCCCGTGGGATACAGTCAGATACTGTTGGTATATTCTTTTTCTTCTCCACCGAATATATCTTTGAGTTCTTCCTTTGGATGTGATTACCTAACCACCACTCTCAACTCAACACCAACCACAGAGACAACGCTAGAGCGAAGAACGAAACAAAGCAGAGAGAGAGAGAGCTTTAAAGTTATTGGAATGGTTTGGCGCTTTGTTAATGTTGTCATAGATTCGTGGGACTAAGGGAGGAGAGGAAGAAGAAGAAGAACTACTGTGCATCTTTTGGGTTTCTCACTATTTCCTCCGCCTGAGGAATAGGCGAGAAATTGAGTTAATTAGAAAGCATAACGCTTCTTATGGTATAATCTTCTTCTTTCTCTAATTTTGTTTTGATTGAGCTATTTGTTGAATTTAAGAAAAAGGGTCTTCTCAAATTTTCTAGCTTTTCATGTTTTTTTTTTGTAAAAAGCTACGACCTTTGAATTATTGGAGAAAATCCTTCGTATACCAAACTCGTTTAAAAATCTCTGTTTTATGATTCATCGATTAATGAATCTGTTTAATAATTACTACTATAGTTTTTGGTTTCAGTTTCAACAACTGACCTAGCTTTGATTTTCATTTGGTTGAGGTTTTGTTTTACGTCTGTGGATTGAAAATCATGGATTCGTGTGTTTCACTTTGTTTTATTTTCAGTATTGACATTTAATCTTGGAATGGTCATGTCCAACATTTGTTTTTCTTTTATTCTGAGCTTTGAATGATGGTTTTCTGAGCTCTATGATTATGATGATCATTGTCTCTGTTCTTCACTCTCTTCTTAGTTCAAAAAATTATCAAAACTGATATTTTTAGCAAGAACTTTGTAGCTATTGCTTCCTTCTTTATTATTGTTTCACAACTTTGTGTTAAAGAAATGAAACTTTTGCAGGTTGCTGATGGAAGAAAATCTAGTTTACTTATCATGAGCAATTAACGAATTTTCATCATGATGGTCTCACTATCACACTGGTGGGAATATGCGTGAATGATTTCTCCAGAGACCGATCTTATTTCTCCCTTTTTTTTTTATCTTTTCAAACTCTATCCAGTTTCCTTTTCTATAGTTTGTATTCTAGCTCCTTTTAGGGCAAATCTCCTTTGGCAAAAGTAAAAGTTAAGCAGCAGCACTAGTAAAGTTTCTTCCGTTAGGTGCCTTGCCTTCAAATCTCTTTTGAGGTTTAGAGCTCCACCTTCACTCTAGGGCATATCTCCTTTGGCATTTGGAACTCCAGTCACATTTTGGGTTCCCTTTCGAAGTTTTATCCACCTTGAAACTTCAGTTCATTTGTTCGGCAAATCTCCTTTGGCATTTTCAGAGTCCTCAGCTGGCTCACCTTATCCCTAGTCGAGCAAATCTCCTTTGGCATTTATCCGAGTCCGCAGTTGGCTCACCTTATCATTAGCAGAGCAAATCTCCTTTGGCATTATCCGAGTCCGCAGTTGGCTCACCTTATCACTAGTAGAGCAAATCTCCTTTGGCAATTTCCGAGTCTTACAGTTGACTTTTCTATATCTTTAGTTGAGCAGATCTCATCACAGTCCACAGTTTCAGGATTTTGAAATAGACCTTTGCTGTTAGTGCATATCAGTCATCTTACGTCACTAAAGACTTCAGGGAAGCTACACCATTTCTCATCGACGTTCGTTCTAAGGTAAGAATATTCCATGTCTTTCTCTGTCTCTAAGAAGTTCTCATATCATTTGCTTCTATTTGGTATTTGAGCATTTGACAAAAAATCCAGTTCCGTGGCAGGTATCTAAACTATGGATATGGCCCTGACTGACTCTGATTGGGACAGCTCCAGTGACAGTGGTAGCAGTGAACACGAAGAGGTCGAGTTTTCTTATGGCGGACGGGCTCAGAACATATTCTCAAACCTTGAAGAGACCATTGGCAAAATTGATGACTTCTTGTCATTTGAGAGGGGATTTATGTATGGTGACATTGTGCGTTCCACAACTGAACCATCAGGACAGAGTGGAAAGGTTATCAACGTAAACATGTTTGTCAATCTCGAAAGTATTCATGGGAAGATCGTGAAGGAAGTTGATACGAAGAGGCTTCAAAAGCTGCGTTCTATCTCTCTGGGTGATTATGTGATCAACGGACCTTGGCTTGGAAGGGTTGACAAAATAGTTGAGCGTGTCTCTGTCACCCTTGATGATGGGTCTAACTATGAGGTCCTTGTAAGTGATCAAGATAAACTTGTGGCCATTCCTCCAAATTTGCTCGAGGATTCTCAGTATTCTTATTACCGTGGACAGAGAGTTCAGGTAAAGATGGCCAATGCTCCCAGATCAACGACATGGTTATGTGGGAGCTGGAGGGAAAACCAGGTTGTGGGAACTGTTTCCGCTGTAGAAGCAGGAGTTGTATATGTCGATTGGGTTGCCTTCATTGTAATGGCGGGTGATCGGAATTTAACTGCGCCTCAAGCTTTGCAGAATCCTGAGAATTTAACTTTGTTACCTAGTGTTTCTCATGCAAGTTGGCAGCTTGGTGACTGGTGCATACTCCCTGGCTCTTCCCACTGTGATGTAGCAGAACTGCAAACTCCAAATGTGGCTGCCTACAATCTCAACGTCAACCACAAGGCATTACAAAAGGGGTTTAGCAGAAATATCCAGAGCTCAAGTTCAGATGAGCTTTTTGTTATTACGAAGACAAAGATGAAGGTTGATGTTATGTGGCAAGATGGTAGCTGCAGTCTGGGAGTTGATTCCCATCAGTTGCTTCCTGTTGGTGCTGTTAATGCTCATGATTTTTGGCCGGAACAGTTTGTTGTCGAAAAAGAATCCTGCAACAGCAAAAAGTGGGGAGTTGTGAAAGCTGTTAATGCAAAGGAACAAACTGTGAAGGTACAGTGGACAACACAGGTTGATAAAGAAGCAAGTGGTTGTGTTGGTGAGGTGCTGGAGGAAACTGTCAGTGCTTATGAACTACTTGAGCACCCTGATTTTGGATTTTGTTTCAGTGATGTGGTAGTCAGGTCACTCCCAGAAGGAAAAACTATTCCAAATGCAGACACCATCGTTGCTGCAGAGACGAAACACCTACTTACAGAGAGTGACTACAGTGATGCAAATTGTTTGTCAAGTATTGGTGTTGTTACAGGTCTCAAAAATGGTCTTGTGGAGGTGAAATGGGCCAATTGTTCTACTAGTAAGGTATGTATAATGCTACTACTTATGTTTCTTTTAAAAACACTATTTTGTATGCGGAAAAGTTTACTCCATTGAAGTATCAGTAAGTGAGTAGCAGTACAGTTTTTTATGCTAATAAAATTTTTCTCTTTACTATTTGCTTTTCAGGTTGCACCATATGAAATTTTGAGGATGGAAAGGTCTGAATTTTCCAACTCTAGCTCTATAAGTTCGGAAGGCAGTGTTCAAGATCTAAGTCAGAAGACTACTCAATCAGATGAAGCATCTTCTAACCATCAGGAAACGGTAAAATCAACAACTTTCTGATGTGTTATTTGTATAATTTATAAGTTCTTAGATGTTTTGGCCCATGAGGAATATGATAACAGTAGATATTTCTATATCCTTGCTGACTGATATGATACCTGAATGTTCAGGATCTGGTGAAGCTCTACAGTGTTGGTGAAAGCCATAACAAGAACATTCTTGAATGTAGTTCATTTTTCCTTCCAAAAGCTGCCATTGGATTTATCACAAATCTTGCATCAAGCCTTTTCGGTTCTCAGTGTTCCACTTCGGTTATAAGTTCACATTCACGTTGCAATGATTCTGAAGATCAAAGTGACTCCGAGGTCGTTGTTGAAGAAGAAACAGGATCCGGTGATATCTCCAAATCAAACTCAGGTGAAGTGGATATGACCATGGTGGTCAGCTTACCTGTAGAAGAAGGAAAAGGAATTAACAAGACACTAGATTCTACTCTTCCAGAGAACAACAAGAAAGTAGTGAAATTCAAACAGTTTGATATGGTTAATGATTGCTCGGATCATCATTTCCTTTCTCCAGGGAAAGGGGTGGCACAATCTCAGGTATCAACTCTTGAGACCAATGCTTAACATTCTAACATCAGCTTGATTACTTATTTTGCATATTCATCTTTTATAGGTCTCAAAGAATTGGGTGAAGAAAGTCCAGCAAGAATGGAGCAATTTGGAAGCTAATCTTCCCAGTTAGTTTCCTGGCCATGCCATGCCTTTTTTTTTGTTTTCAGATGATGGTTCACAGTTATTATATGTTCTGATGTTGTGTGTTGAATATAAATCACTGAATGTTTATATTCTTGTGAATGAACAGACACGATTTACGTGCGTGCGTATGAGGAAAGGATGGACCTTCTGCGTGCAGCCTTAGTTGGTGCCCCTGGAACACCATACCACGACGGGCTTTTCTTTTTCGACATAATGTTTCCACCTCAATATCCTCATGAGCCACCAGTGAGTTTCACTGCGTTTTGAAAAGTGTTATGTGGACTAAATCAAATGAGATTTTTTAATTTCTTTTTCTCCTTCTATGAATACAGATGGTACACTATCATTCAGGTGGGATGCGACTGAATCCTAACCTGTATGAGTCAGGAAAAGTCTGCCTGAGTTTGCTAAATACATGGAGTGGCTCTGGCACTGAAGTATGGAGCCCAGGGAGCTCATCCATCCTTCAAGTTCTTCTTTCATTTCAGGCTCTTGTTCTAAATGAGAAACCATACTTCAACGAAGCTGGATATGATAAGCAATTGGGTCGAGCCGAAGGAGAGAAAAACTCAGTGAGTTACAATGAGAATGCATTCCTCATCACTTGCAAATCCATGATCTCATTGATCCACAAGCCACCAAAGGTATGCTTCTGTTTCAACAATTCAACTCAATGAAAATGACCATAAGAGACCTTTCTGATCAACTTTGCTGTTGCAATGTAGCATTTTGAGGTCCTTGTAAAGGACCACTTCACACACCGGGCCCAGCATGTTCTGGCTGCATGCAAGGCTTATATGGAAGACGTCCCTGTAGGATCATCAGCGAACCTGCATGAAAGCTCAACCACAAATTCCACAGGTTTCAAGATCATGCTCTCCAAACTCTACCAAAAACTTGTAGAAGCATTCTCAGAGATTGGAGTTGATTGCGGTCAAGCGGATTGAACTGGAATCATAAAGGTCGGTAATGTTCTGATGTCATAACATCTCCCTAACATCCAATAACTGCTGTGTAATAATGGTTTGCAAGGTTGGTAATTACTTCCCCATGTAGAATATGATTTGCATTGCAACGTGTGAGAATAAAACTGCTGTAAAATAGGCTCATCTTGTGTGTAATATCTCATCATGTATAATATCAGAAGGTTGTAGTTTTGCAAGACTTAATGTACCATGTTTTGTAATAAAAATGAAACACGTTTGTATATTTTGTCCTTACCAATAGTCCAGACATGAACAAGAACCATTTTGAAAATGGTGGAACCGAAGCTTATCACGAACTATGATCTGCCTATTGGATACAATAGAAATATACTTGAATGCAGAATGACAATCTTCACAGATGCGCAGATTCTTCACAACTGTAATGTTTACATCTGAAGTTTTCAACAACCCAAATGCTACAGCAAGCTTCTCGCTGTGGTATCTAAGTGCGAACTCTTTATCCTCTTCCTCTACTTGGTGCATTACTTCTTCAGAAACTGGTGTATATCCAATTTCCTTGCACCGGCTCATCAAAGTTTCCAGATAAAGATAAATTTCTTTAGTCTCTTTATGAGACTCATCACCCATACTAAACAGATATGTCTTGTTTTCAACTTCAATGACGCTGTAACCGACCTGTTTTCTAAGGTTATTCCTTATCATTCCATCTCTTATGTGTGATACTTCATCTGTTTTGCCACTCAAGGCATAGATATTTGAGAGCATGACATGATGACCTGGATTTTCTGGCTCAAGGGCTATAAGACGCTTGGCGATTTCTACACCCAGATCATAGTTCCTGTGCATCTTGCAAGCTCCAAGCATTGCTGTCCACAATGCTGGAGCAGTTGCTTTCCCTTTAGCATCAAGTTGATGTATAAATCTATAAGCTTCCTCCAAAAATCCAGCTCGCCCAAGCATATCTACCATACATACATGATGTTCCACTCCTGGGATCAATCTGTAGCTCTCGGTCATTCTCTTGTAGGCTGAACGTCCTTCCTCTACGAGACCAGCATGAGCGCAAGCAGATAAAACAGCAACAAATGTTACATTATTAGGGATGATTGGACCGTAATCATCCTGCATTTTATTAAAAAGTTCTACTGCTTCTTTGCCATATCCATGAATACCATAAGCAGAGATCATTGCCGTCCAAGTAGCCACATTAGTATCCTTCATCTTGTCAAAGACTTCCCTGGCCTTTCCAACATCACCGCACCTAGAATATAAGTTAATCAACGCAGTGCCGAGTTTGACATTTAGATCAATACTCTCACAGACAATGTACTGATGCACCCAAGAGCCTAAACTAATCGCACCAGTTTGTGCACAAGCCGAGAGAACACTCACAAATGTCGCTGAATCTGGTTCCAAACCCGACTCTCGCATCTGATAAAACACCTGAATCGCTTCTTCCGCCATCCCATTTTGCTCAAACCCAGAAATCAACGAATTCCACGCCACAATAGACTTGTCAGGCATTCTATCGAACACTTGACGTGCGGCATGCATATAACCACACTTTGAATATAAAGTCACAAAAGCAGCCTGAACATACGCATCCAAGCTAAACCCAGAAACAACCGCATGACAATGAACTCCTTTTCCAATTCTCAAGGCAGACAGATCGGCGCAGGACTTGATAACGGATGTGAAAGTGTAATTAGTCGGAGAGACATTAGAAGATAACATACGACGGTAATAAGCAACACAGTGCAAGGGAAAACGTAACTTGGAGGTAGAGTTGATGATTGAATTAAAGAGAAACTCATCATGAAGAGGAACAGAGAGGAAGAGGAGGTGAGTATAGATGATGGCTCGAGCTGAACAAGCAAAAGTAATGAGCTTTGTTAAGAGACTACGGTTACGACCATAGCCAGTGACGATAAGGTGAGCATGAACTTGTCGAAGTTGTTTTACACGAGGACCTGCTTGAACTATGGCTTCGTAAGCAGCAGAGTTAGCTGTCACTGCCACTTTGGTTCTCATTGAAAGTTGTAAGATTCATGAGATTACTACTGTAAAATTGATAATATTCAAATCAAAATCAAAGCTTTTACTTTTGTATGTTGAGAGGAAATGGAGCGAATGTGGAAGCTGCTACAGTGTCCTTAATAATAATTACCAAATAGTTTTGGGGTCTGAATGCAATTTTTAATTAATAAAATCGATTCTCTTCTTTTTTTTTTATCCAAGTGACGAGGAAGGAGAGAAGCTAATCATCTTGAGAGTGAAGAAGCTCGAATCCGTTAGTTCACACGCCGGAGAATGTCGTGTTACGATTGGGGAGACGGCCATGGATTCGATTTCTTCGAGAACTACAAGGTCAAAATAAGTAGACAAATTTTGTTTTTCAAGTTTCGGATTGAAAAAGTAGGGTTATAGTGAGTAAAATTGGGTGTTGTTGCAGGATCACTATAAAGTACTTGAATTGAACTCTGATGCTTCCGATGATGAAATTCGTTCTAGCTTTATCCGACTTGCCCTGGTTCCTTCTTCTCCTTCCTTTTTTCCCAATTTCAACTATACTTTACTCTCACTGGTCTGTTGAGTTCTTCAGTGATTGTGTTGCAGAAATGGCATCCTGACAAATTTAAACAAAAGGAGGATTCTGCTACTTCTAGGTTTCAAGAAATCAACGAAGCTTATCAAGGTTTTTGCTTCTTCCTCCAAACTATATATAATAATGCAAAATGTAAAACTGAAGAAACTAGCTTAGCTTTAGACTTTGATTCGTTTATTCAACAGTATTGAGTGATCCATTTACAAGGCAGGAGTACGACAAGAAAAGGATGCTTCGTATCTATGAGCACAACATGGTATAATATAGTTTCTTTTCCTACATTTGAGAGCTGAGAGTTTGATAAATCCACTAAATTTATACTTTGTTACAGGAACTATTCAACCATTACAAAGAACTCATATTTACTTGCAATGGTCTTGGGATGAAGCATTATCTTTGGTAATTGCTACAAATTAAGTTTAGGTGATGGATGATATGTATAGTTTGGATGATGACTTGGCATTTTAGCCTGGTTTGTGTTTAGGGACATCATCATTTTAGCAGCAGTAACAAGATCATTTAGCTCTAATCAGAGCGAGTTACTCTTAAGTCTAAACCCTTGAAAGGGTTTGTAATCAGAGCGAGTTACTCTAAAGTCTAAACCCTTGAAAGGGTTTGTAATCTGCCCAAGTGACAATGTTACTACTCTACATTAGTTTATTTTCTCTGTCAATTAAAAAAATGTCCACAAATATAAAAACACCAAACCAACCAATGGGCCTAAAACCCTAGGTCTTATAGAAGAAATTTTTATCAAATTGGGTTGGGTATAAAAGACGGGAAAAAAAAGTTGAAAGCAAAAATTAAAGTGAGAAAGAAAGAGGAGCCCCTGGAGAGAAAGAGAAGGAAGGAAGAAGATCTTCTTTGCTTTTCCCCTCCTGTAATCGACCAAGCGAAGTCTCCTGATTCTTCAGGCGCATCAATGAAGAGATCAATCAACGAAGTCGTTGGATCTAACTCAGTCAATACTCTCGATTCCTCTAATATTAAGAAGCCTGTATTCCTCACTAAAGCTCAGCGCGAAGAATTAGCCTTAAAACGCCGTCAAGATGAAATCTCTGAGCAGCGTCTCCGCCGTGAACAACTCGGTCGATCTACTCTTGAAACTGAAGACGCGAATGGAGATAGTAATAATGACCGAGATCGAGGACGAGATCGGGATCGAGAGCGTGACCGCGATAGGGATAGAGATAGGGACCGTGATAGGGATAGAGACAGAGATCGAGAGCGTGACCGTGACCGTGACCGCCGAGATCGTGAACCGGATCGGAGGAATAGAGATCGAGAGAGAGAAGAGGAAGCTAAGGCTCGGGAGAAAGCTCGGGTTGAGAAATTAGTTGAGAGAGAAAAAGAGAAGGAACTCGACGCCATTAAAGAGCAGTATCTTGGAGGTAAGAAGCCGAAGAAGAGAGTCATAAGGCCAAGTGAAAAGTTCCGTTTCTCTTTCGATTGGGAAAACACTGAAGATACTTCTAGGGATATGAATGTTCTTTACCAAAACCCTCATGAAGCTCAACTTCTATTTGGGAGAGGGTTTCGTGCTGGTATGGACCGCCGTGAGCAGAAGAAACAAGCTGCTAAGCATGAGAAAGAGATGCGAGACGAGATTCGTAAGAAAGATGGTGTAGTTGAGAAACCAGAGGAAGCGGCTGCTCAGAAAGTGCGAGAAGAAGCTGCAGATGCATATGACTCATTTGATATGAGGGTTGATAGGCATTGGAGTGATAAGAGATTAGAGGAGATGACTGAAAGAGACTGGCGTATTTTTAGGGAAGATTTCAACATCTCTTACAAGGGTTCGAGGATTCCTCGTCCAATGAGAAGCTGGGAAGAGAGCAAGCTCACTTCTGAGCTTTTGAAAGCTGTGGAGAGAGCTGGGTATAAGAAACCTTCTCCTATTCAAATGGCAGCTATACCACTTGGACTGCAACAGCGTGATGTTATTGGCATTGCTGAGACTGGTTCTGGTAAGACTGCTGCTTTTGTTTTGCCTATGTTAGCTTACATCTCTAGATTACCACCTATGAGTGAAGAGAATGAGACTGAGGGACCTTATGCTGTGGTTATGGCCCCTACTAGGGAGCTTGCTCAACAGATTGAGGAGGAAACTGTTAAGTTTGCGCATTATCTAGGGTTTAGGGTAACTTCTATCGTGGGTGGTCAGTCAATTGAGGAACAGGGGTTAAAGATAACACAAGGGTGTGAGATTGTGATCGCAACTCCTGGTCGTTTGATTGATTGTCTTGAAAGGCGGTATGCAGTATTGAACCAGTGCAACTATGTTGTTCTTGATGAGGCAGATCGGATGATAGACATGGGTTTTGAGCCGCAGGTTGCAGGTGTGTTAGATGCTATGCCTTCAAGTAATCTGAAACCCGAGAATGAAGAAGAAGAGCTTGACGAAAAGAAGATTTACAGAACTACATATATGTTCAGTGCGACAATGCCTCCTGGTGTAGAACGCCTTGCTAGGAAGTACTTGAGAAACCCTGTTGTTGTCACCATTGGTACTGCAGGAAAGACCACAGATTTGATTTCGCAACACGTGATTATGATGAAAGAATCCGAGAAATTCTTCAGATTACAGAAACTGCTCGACGAGCTTGGTGATAAAACTGCCATTGTGTTTGTCAACACAAAGAAAAACGCCGATTCTGTTGCTAAGAACCTGGACAAGGCAGGGTACCGTGTTACAACCTTACATGGTGGGAAATCACAAGAACAGAGAGAAATAAGCTTAGAAGGATTCAGAGCAAAGAGATACAACGTTCTTGTTGCAACAGATGTTGTAGGACGTGGAATCGATATTCCAGATGTAGCTCATGTTATAAACTATGACATGCCTAAACATATAGAGATGTATACACATCGTATCGGACGTACAGGACGTGCTGGGAAAAGCGGTGTTGCGACTTCTTTCTTAACTCTTCATGATACCGAAGTATTTTATGATCTGAAGCAGATGCTTGTTCAGAGCAACAGTTCGGTGCCTCCGGAACTGGCGAGACATGAAGCGTCCAGATTTAAACCAGGTACAGTACCTGATAGACCACCAAGACATAGTGACACTGTCTATATAAACTGAGTCATCGCTTAGGCTCTGATTTTGTTTCTTCAATTCCTCAGTATGATCTCATGCTTTCGTTTAGTCGCATGTTTTATCTTTTTATTATTCGTAGTTTGATAGTGAAGGAAGCAGTGACAAGTGGAATAGTTGAAAACTTAAGTAACATTGAAACTTTTTATTGCTGGTTGGTTTTGTTTACTATAAAAACTTGTTTGTTACCTAAAAATAATTTTCCAGTTATCTAGTTGGAGTATTCTGAGAAACAAAAATCTATGGATTTGCACGAGAAAGTACACGAAAATGTAGTATCGAATAAAAAGGATCCCAAAACAGTCCGATTTCGTCGTATTTTCTCAAATGTCTCGGACGAACAAAATGCAAACGCCATCCTCCGTTTAAAACATAGCAGTTCAACGTGGTCCATCTCTTTAGTCGAAGCTCTACGGTAGATTTAGAGTGGTGGTCATACACATTAACCATGATTCCCGCGCCGTGTTGGACGTTGTATTTGTCATTATCATTGAGATACTTGACAATGTGGTTCTCAATTAGACTTGTCTTAAGAAGAAGACTGACTAAGCTGGCCAAGATCACTTGTGGTTAGTATTTTTTTGATGGTCCATGGATCAGTGAAGATAGTTAGTTCTGTTGAAACACCATATCGTTCTTCCTCTGCCCTTTCTTCATCTGAGAGAAACTTCATTCGTGCAATTTTTCTTTTCTCATTGGTTAACTCAACGTTCATCTTCCTCTTCTTAGGGTTTCCACAAGGCCATGTCTTGTCGTACAAACAAAGAGTTGTAGAGACAGTGACCAAACTCTCTTTTGAGTTTTCCAGTGACTTGACATTAAACAAGCAAGGTTGAGTCTTGGATTCAGATGAGAGAGGCATAGTCATTACCTTGGATTGAAGCTCTTATGGTATTTTTTGAATCATTCGTTTGATTATGAAGAGGTTTTAGAGGTTATGTATTTGAAACAAGAGATTTGAATAACGATATATATTAACCAACCTTTTCCTTTTTTGGAAAAGGAAATTTATTTGTTCTTAAAAAAAAAAGGAAACTTAGCTATAATTTTACTTTTGTAGATATATATGAAATGTGCTCTTTTATTTATTTTTGATATTTTAATTATAAAGCTTTTATTTTTTTTCATTTGTTATTTTCTGTTTCTTTTTCTTCGATTCTATTTAAAACATGAGATTTGAATATCGATATATATTAGCCAACTTTTTCCTTTTTTTAGTTCTTTTACTAGTTGAAAAAGGAAATTTATTTGTTCTTAAAAAAATGAAACTTAGCTATAATTTTTATTTTTGTATATATATATATATGAAATGTGCTTTTTTATTTATTTTTTAGCATGTAATTATGAAGCTCTTATTTTTTTCCATTTGTTATTTTCTGTTTCCTTTTCTTTTGAGATGAGTCTGTGCATCTTCAAATTCTTCAAATCACATTGCAATTAAATTATTAAAAAATAAACTGTAATTAAAAGGTCTAATAATTTTATTACAAAACACACAACTGACTGGAGCAACCAAACGATCTATAAGTGATAATTTTTTAACACATTTATGATGGAAACATTTTTTTTCTCCAACTAAAAATACTATTTTCTCTTAACAAAAACATTAGATACCAATTAAGTACAACAAAAATTATAACATATAATATGGTTATCTTTCAAGTTTCACGGGAATATGTGATATTTAAGTTTTATCTTTAATTAGATATTATTCACACAATGCATGAGCTTAACATCCATGGAAGAATTTATTGGTAATTTATAAAAATCCATGTTCATTGGCCATAGAAAGAGAACAAAAAATATTCACGATGTTGTTCAAACACTACCACATCAAACGAAAAAAACACTATACCACATCTATGTATATAAATAAATAAATATAAAACTAAATAATTAAAGAGTTTTCAATATCAATATACTACTAAGTCAAATATGAGCAATAAATATTATTTTGGTGGCAATAAAATAGACTACGTATGATCTCTATGCCAATTGGTTTATGTCGGAGTTGATTTATTCGTGCGAAGTTTGCTATGACTAAAAAATTCAATATTGACCACATGTTTATGTAAGCCCATACGTCATCTTGGTCTTTAAATCAATATCTTATGTCTGACACTTCAGATTCTATGATTCATTAACTCGATACATGTCCTTTTAACAAAAAAATGTTTTATTTAATTTATAGAAGTTATTGATTAAAATATTATGTTTTTTTCTTAAACCACAAGTTCATATGATTGAAAAATTATTCATTGATGTCATGCATGTAATGACAATTGTAACTATTAAAAAATATGTTTTAATCATTTATTAAAATGTCATGGAATTGTCCAAACTGTTTATGATAGAAATTATATTACATTATAAACCTTATTTTAAAAGTGATTTACTGTTATGCATAAAATGAACTAGAGGGGTTTTATTGATTTTATAATTTTTTAATATTTAACAAAAAATGTTTGTAAAAATTACTAAACTATTGCTAAACATAATAATATTATGAAACTTTACTAAACATGATCAAACTAATAATAATATATGAACATGTTTAATTTAAAAATAAATAATCCAGCACTTAGACAAAAATATATTAAGACAAGCTCTGGTCAACAAATACATGCGTGTGTTTGTATATATAACTTAGGTGTAGAGAATAGACATCTTTGTTCTAGCTTTGGCTTGTATCCAAATCCATCTTTGACTTTAAAACATATAATAGAAATAATCATCATCGGATAATGCATAGTGGAAAGAGACCTCTTTCACCAGGATCAATGACCGGAAGAAGAGAAGATAAAGAAGAGTTGTGTTGTTGCTCAACTTTATCAGAGTCTGATGTATCTGCTTTTGTCTCTGAACTCACTGATCAACCATCCTTGGATCCATCTCCATCTCCATCTCCATCTCTTACTCAAGGTAATATCATCAAGATCCTTTAATTTGCTTATAATTCTAATTACTATACATATAAATTTTGTAATTGCCTTTTCTATTGATGATTCTCTTTTCACAAACATAATTTAGTCTTGAATTCTTGACATTGGTAAGGCCTTAGTGGCTTCACCATGGCTCGGTTGTTGCTTAGGCATGATTGCGTGTAACGGTCCATACCAAGTTCTAGGGTTGAAAAATATTTAAAATGATCTTATCTTATTTTATGTATATTATAGGAGGTTTCCGAGTCTTAATAGACTTCATATTAGATCATATAAAATGATCATATCATATGAAAAAAATACACATTATTAATCATATATAATGATATAGTATATGTTAAATTCATAGCTATAGGCACGCATGCACGTCTACCACCTTTACGTTACGTTTCCCACATAACAAAGACCTAACCATCTTCATCATTTATACAGAAGCAAGTAATATAAGACAACGCAACTATAGAGGCGTAAGGCAAAGACCATGGGGAAAATGGGCGGCTGAGATCCGTGACCCAATCAAGGCAGCTCGAGTGTGGCTTGGCACATTTGACACTGCAGAAGAAGCTGCATTGGCTTATGATAAAGCTGCATTTGAGTTTAGAGGTCACAAAGCCAAGCTTAACTTCCCTGAACACATTCATATCAATTCTACTCAACTCTATTCACCAACCACTACTTCCAATGAAAGTATTATAGTGAAGCCACCTCCACTAATTGCTCCTGACATACTTCTTGATCAGTACGGACAGTTTCAATCTCGAAATACTGATTGTTGCTCCAACTTATCCATGACTATGTCTTCTTCTTCATCGTCCTCATTGGATTATCAAGGGCATAGACCAAATTTGGAGGATGGTGAAAACGTGAAGAACATTAGTATCAGTAAACGAAGAAAATAACATATTAAACGTGTAATATGCCACTCGGACCAAGTAATCAAAGACACTGACCGTTGATGTTCATGTGATCAAGCTTTGATCATATTAGGCGCTTAATTAATCTCTTTACAATTTCATTTTTTGTAGTATTTAAAGAGTTATATGCTATGCATTTGGCTAGCAAAAATAAAGATATATTGGACTACGTCATCGGTTCAGCAGCGGCACTTGATAAACCGATCCAATGAGAAACATAAAGAAAAAAATGTAGGTGTGAAATCAAAACATATTAATTGCATAACCTTTAACAGACAAAAAAATCAAAACATATTAAAAACAAAAGATTTGTTGAAAGTTGCTATAACAAATAAAAGCAAACGCTAGTTTTTTCCAATTTATATGTGAAATCAACATATATTATTTGAATTTTTTTTCACAAAAAAAATCAAAACATATTAAGAACAAAAGATTTTGTAACATGTTTGGTGATCTGATATATTTATCCTCTTAAAGAGAAACAAATCTGGATAGATAAAGTCATGTAAAATTTTCCACCCTATATAAGACACATTACTCTCATACTCATAGATCATCATTAAAAAAATCGCAAACAAAGTACTATATAGTTTAATAGCGATGAACTCAAACAAAACTACTCTCGTATTGGTTCTGTTCCTTGTATCTACCTTTTGTAAGTTATTTGCTCGTATAAAAATTTATTATAATGCGTATAATCAATATGTGTATCTATGATGAAACACACACACACACACCTATATAGAAATATACATATGATATTTTTTGTTGATAATATATTTGTAGGTATAACAATGACAGAAAGCAAAAATTGGAGAAGATGTCACACAGACAAAGATTGCATAGGAGCACAACCATGTATTATTCCTCTTGCATGTATGTATGGCGGTTGTGTTTGTACCGGTGTGTTTCCAAACCGGTCTTCCTCTTGTCAAATTATGTGTGGACAAATGGGTAAAAAAGTTAGCAACGATGTTGAGTCTACTCACTGTGTTTGCAGTGATATCTAAATTTTTTTTAAAACAATGTATAACCATTTACTTGTAAAACCTTGAATTATAAGAATTACTTATGTCTCGCTATCAACCATGGCTCATAAGTGTATGAACTATGAACCATTACGAAAACATGGACACCATTACATCACTTGAAACCAAGAAACACACAATAATCCCATGATTTTAAAGATCAATGATCAGAAGTCTATGGAATTGGGGCTATGGCCTATGGATCCAGTGGAATGACTTAAAAAAAGGTTATTTACAAAGCGATATGAATACATTTAAAATCTCAATAGATGTTTGAAGAATACTAATATTGGTAACAAACATACTCAAAACACAATCTGTAAACACCCTTAACTTGGTAAGACTCTCACAACACAACATGCTCAAGGGTAGCCATCGAGAACGCCTTTGAGTAGGTTTAAACCTTCTGCGGATATGCTCCTCCTCACCCGTGACTGCATTCGGATCTCTATCCTCTGTGGTGGATCTGGAGAGAAGCACACAACTATCACAGTTAAGTTGTCACATGTATTCCTTTTAAGGGCTTCTCTCACAAGCTCTCTAGAGCATCTCTCTGGATCATTATGAATCATCAGTTCTTTCCTTGCGATTGTTACAGCGCACTGACTGCTCATCACATCCCATAGACCATCACATCCCATTATCAAGAACTCATCGTCTTCACTTAGGTCTGTCTCTTGGAACTCTGGCTCTGGGCTTAGAGGACAAGCAGAGCCTCTAGGACCTTTCATGTGCCAATCTCCAATGGCACGTGCAACTGATAGTTGCCCATTGAGGTAGCCATCATACACAACTCCACCTAACTTTTCTATTCTTACTTTCTCTGTAGTACAGTTTGGCTTATGGTCTTTGGACAACTCAATGGCTCTACCTTTTCTTCCGAGAACCGCTCGACAATCACCAGCATTTGCAATTATTAACCTCCTGTAAAGAAAGAAAAGTAGCAATTCTATTAAAAATAAAATCAAAACTACAAAGAATTATGGTTAAACAACCAGTTGGGTGAACTTAAGCAAGTACTCAAGCTTTCCTAAATGGATAAACATGAATTTAAGTGGCCTTACCTTCCGAAAATAAAAGCTGTAAGTGCAGTGGTCCCAGAAGAGATGTCAAGAGAAGTATCATCTGCAAATTCATAATCAGCTTTCAAGAACGCACTCTTAATCGCTTTCTTTACGCATAGCGGGAAGTAGGAGTCCTCTACAATGAATCTAAGTATGTTCTTTCTAACAAAGAGTGCTGCATCTGTGCCACCGTGGCCATCAAATACCTGCCAAAGGACACAATCAACTATGTTAAATACTTCTAAAAGAAAAATAAAATAACAATCAGGTTTGAAGATACACTCACTCCATAGAAGGCTCCAAGAGATGAGCATTCAACAGCTGAACCAAGATCATCGATACAAACATGTTCATCTTCCATGAACTGTTTTGGCCCTTGTTCAGCACAACTTCCTGATCGGTATACAGGTAAAAACCCTGAGCTTTCATCAGGTGACTTCAAAACCAAATTACAAACATCAACATCCTGAACAATACACAGAAACCAATTACATCATTAAAAAACCAGTTACAAAGATAAACAAAATCCAGAAGTTGTGGATCATATAAATTACCTGTAGACTAGTAGTAGTGCTTGTGATATTTCGTATGGCAGAAAGGTGTCTTGGAGGTTTGCCTTGACTTATTTGCTTAGTATCATTTAAGTTCTCTAAAGTATCATCAATTACTGAAGTAGAAGAAGCATTGTCCTTGTTGAAATCTCCCTCTAGAACTGCTAACAAAGGTGAAAAATCCATAGCTAATCACTGAATCATAAAGAGTCTCAACTCCTCTTTGTCTGTTGCTTTTCCAGGAGGATTTCCTTTATTCCCAAAAGATCTTAGAGATCAATAAAGGATTAGACTTTATGAAGAACTCTTTGAACACAACCGAAACCTTCCTTCCAAAAAGATCAATTTCAGATTTTGATTAAAAACCCAGAATCAGTAATAGATCCTTGATCTTGATCAAACCAACAGTAGCAGAGTCAAATAAAACGAAGGAATCCAAATAACCCACCAGACCAAACTATCCAAAGCTTCTAAAACTTTTATTAAGCACCAAATCAAGCTCCCAAGCACAAGACACAAGTATATTAGCGAGGGTCAAGAACCAGCTTTACTCAAAGGTTTTTACTTTTTTTTCTCAGGTCAGATCAAGCATAACAATTATACAGACCCTATGTAGAATCAAATCACACCCAGAAGCTCAAAAATCTCGACAAATTCAGCTCATAGACTAGCCCCAAAAAAAAAGAGATGATGAGAAAGAGATCTCGAAGCAGTTAAAGAATTCAGAAGAACAAAAATATCGGAAAATTAGAATAAAAAAAAGCTCTGAAATTTCTCACAGATAATAATGATGAATCTTCTTCTTAATCTCCTCTTTTTGGTTCCCTTTAATTTTATCTGTTGGCAAAATTCTCGAAAAAACCAGAAAAAATGTAATTTGCGTTGAAGAAGACGAAAGATATTTTCCGAAAACTTTCTATAAATTTCTTGAGAGAGAAAGAAAGAGAAGAAAAAGCTTGTCCCGTTTGGTATTTGGTTGGCCACCGGCGTTTCCAGGTAAATCTCGTGGATCGTCCATCTGTCACACCCAATATATCTTACTGACACGTGTCCTAAATCAACGGCTACGCATTATTTTGACCGGGAAGTGCCTCCACCGAGTTGCAGCCGTTGGATCTCTAAGATAGAAGATCCACGGTCACGATCTCACACACGCGATCTGCTTTTGTCTTTCCCAATGGCAACAATAAAAAATATAATATAGCGGCGCCAGATTCCCGCTTTCCACGTATCAAATTTTTATTGGCTGAATCTGTTCAAGTGGGTTTCTCTACAAAACCGGTTGAAAATAAAATCCTAATTTATATAATTTATTTAAAATTTTACTCAATATCATTATATTTTTAAAAATTATAAAATCTTAATATAATTATATTTTTAAAAATTTTGTGAATAATTTAAGAATAAGAGTGAGCATATCATTTAAGCTAATGGTTTTTGTGGTTGGATATCATACTGATAGAATGAACATATTAATTTAGCAATTATTATTTGGTGAATATATGTTTTTTGTGAATATATGTTCATTCATGACGTTACCTTTAAATTTTATAAAAAAATTAAATCTATTAATGGTAATGATATGTTTTTCAATAGCAGTTGTTGTTATGGAATTGACTTTAAGTTATTATTAATTTTTCTCTATTTTTGCTACCAATCATTAGGTCTCCGCAACTTGTGCTAAAATACTTTAGAAAATGAATTATGAGAGTATATTTAAACTATATTATTAAAAAAACAACTGTAAGAACGGATTATTCATATAATTTGCAGCAACTTGTGTTGTTTTATTTTTAGAAAAATATATATAATGTTGGTGCATGACTTTTCATGTTGTAGGATGGCCAAAATTGGTTACACTTAACATTTATTTATTGATTAGATTTTATCATATCGATGAACAAATAAAGAAACAAAACACAAGTGAATTATCACTAATCATCAAATAAATCACATTAAATTTTGTATATTTAAGAAACTTTAGCCTATGAGGTTTATTTATATGGCTTGTGTTTTTTTGTAGTATGCAATTTTGATAAGCTGGTACAAAATTGCACTAATTGTCGTTATACACATCACATACAACAAAATATTTACATAAATAAACGTCTAAAACCTATAATATACAAAAAATTGTTGTATTAGAGAATTTTAGTAAACCGGTTAAATGAAAGTAGTGTTTTAACCGGTTTGGTTTGTTTTAAGGACCGCTTAAGAGGTCACCCGGTTCACTAGACTGTTCTCCTTCCTTAAGATCAACACTGGCAGTTATATTAGCCGGAGCAGACTCAATATCGCCGCCAGTTTTAGGTCGTATATTAGGTAATGGAGATTGCATTTGAACTGACGTCTCAGTCTTTTTCTTTGCATTTCTTTGCCAATTCATTAACGCCTTTGACGTTTGTTCATCAAACACAGATCGCTTCATCGTTGATCCCATCTGAAAACATGGAAGTGATTAATATGGTGGCTTGTTTATTCATATTGAAGAACGAAGAAAAAACTTTTAACATACCTGAGTCACGAGAGCGTAAAGAGGAAGTGTGATGTAACTGCAGAGAAATTGTACTACAACTCTGCATTGAGAGAACTCATAAGAAGATGACTTGTAACTCAAGAAAACCAAAGATGGTGAAAGAAAGGATATTGTTGTTACTCACCCAAAAGCAACACGTATGATTATAAGGACGAAGTTGTGATGAAAACATGACCGTAATCCAAACTCATACTGCAACAATGAAAGCAGGATTAGAGAGAAGAAGATAGAGATTGGAGAGAAAATGAAGTTAGGTGGATGTATTTACCCATATCCAGAAGAAGTAAGTGATCTCAAAGGCATTCTTAACAATCAAGTAAAAAGCTCATTAGAACTTAGACAAAGGTTTCATTTTATAAGTGAAGAATAAATAATTGAACCTGGAAGAGAATGAAATGAATGATATGGAGGACTAAGGCTGGACGACTAAACCAGAAATGTCGATCAGAGACATTGACTAGTGGCATCCCTTGTATCACTGCGTGTCTCTCTTGAATCTCCAATGCCATATCTGATATGATGGCTTGAAGCTTGGTTCCTATTGCTAATGTCAACTTCAAACCAAAACACAATTACTCTAGTTTTTTCTCAGAGAAGTAAAAACTATAAGGTAGTTTGAGTCCACTTACAACTGGAGGAATCATGGTGATCACAGCAGTAACATACCATCCTTAAACGGTATAGAAGAAACAATTAGATACTAAACTAAGTATGTATGTTAAAAGAATATTATAAAAATGGATCTAAAAAAGACTAACCGTGAACATCAAAGAGTAAAAAGAGCATTACAAAGGCCCATAGCTCGGGGCTGCGTTGTAAAGTTGCATCAGAAAAAGATGAAGAAAATTACTTTAAGGTAAAGAAGAACAAAGTGTTAAAAGGTACCTTATTCCCACGACTACCTTGAAGTCGTCTTCCAATGATCTTTTGATGTATTTTTGGAAATTAAAGTTCATCCCTGGTGCCAAATGGACCTAAGTAAACAGAGCAAAGATTGGTTGTAAGATGAACAAAAATCTCAAACAAGTTTTCTTGAAAGTTTCAAGATTGGTTGCATAAGGAACTCACAGTAATGAACCCATGACGCATAGTCAAATAATCAGATTTCCTTACAGATCTCAGTATCTGACGAAAGAAACACATCTGCAATAAAAGAATTATCTCATGCTTCATATTACGTCACAGAAACAATAGATGAAAGAACAAAAAAAAAGAATCATACAACGTAGAAGGAGAATCTATTTTTAGCCCAAGGATTGTTGACATGCTCTCGTATAAATGATGTTTCATGTGTGAGTCTAAATCTTGCAGGGTCTGTAAATTACATGAAAGAACAAAAACCAAAATTAATTTTCAGATGATATTAAACATCTGAAACTAAATTAAGTATATGATCAAACCATTCATCATTTCATGATCATTAATGACTTCTTCCTCCCACACTTTCCATCCACGAATCTACATGTACAGAAACCATAATGACTCCAATCCAACAATCAAATTTCATTGTCACAATCTCTATATTTACCTTTGCTCTTCCAAGCATCATAGTTATAGCACTATAAATCACATGAAACACAGCCAAGAAGAAAATAAAGATATGTAACTGATGCAACGCATTGAGTGATATAAGTGGAACATAACCCTGCACAACAACAAAAATAAACACTCCTATCAATTTCAACATTAACATAATTAACCAAAATAAAAGATAAAGATAAGACCTTTTTGCACTTAGTAGGAGGACCACCGCCAGCCAAAACACGCCGTTGAAGGTGACCAGTGGTCTTTGGCTTACTAGGACCATCATACGGACCACAAAAGGACATAGCATTGCCGTATTTTGAAGCCACGCACAAGCTTGCTATGTAGTTTTGTCCAAATGTAAGTAACAAAGAAATGAATCCCAAAACCATTAGCTCTACACACACACAAAAATTCACAGTATTGTAATTAACCCAGAAAAACTAAACAAGTCTCGAGTGTTTTCAGATTTTTCTTGTGTACCGTTTTTGATTTTTTGAAGAGCTTCATATAAAGCTTTCTTCTTTCTTTTAGTGAACACCTATGAATCGATCAATGAGTTGGTCCTGTTAATAGAAATTTTTGAAAACAAAAATAAAGGAGAAGGAGTCTCTGAGGAATTTTGTGTGTTAGAATATTTATACCTCTCCGACTTTGTGAATCATGATCTCTAAAATGATAGAGATCAAGATGATAACGCCACAAACAGTTGAGACGGCCCATGTTGGAGTCTGATCAAGCTCTCTTGGACTTTCTCCTGAATTGCTGCTACTGCTTCCTCCAGCCATTTTTTCTTAAACGGAATCGTCTTATTTTGGTTTTGAAATCATCAATTTCAATCTGCTTAGGTTAATAAACGGCGGGAACATGCAAAAGGTCTCCGTCGTTCCAGGAGACGGATTCCGGTAATGGTTTTTTGATCTGTGTTTTTTTTTTTTTTTGTTTACGAAAATTTTGCTCTGTTTGTTTATTTTTTGTTCTAATGGTTTTGAAATCGGAAATGTAGGGAGATGAACGACCTCGCGGATTTAAGGGAAATTTCAAAAAAAAAAAAAAAAAANTACTTACCACTATACTACAACGACCTTGTTGGTTAAGGTGTATAAAAGAAAAAAAACAAAGTAAGATTTAATAGAACTGAGAATACGTGGGCCGGGCCATGTGTCTGATAAGAGTAGAAAAGTCTTACGTCGTGTCATTTACGATCGATATTGGACTCGGCGGTCAAATTGTTTGGTGTTGAGAGAAGAGAATGCATTTGAGTGAGAACGAAGGTGTCGAAGGCAACATCTTTGTAGTCACTGGAGGCCTTGGCTATGTTGGTGCTGCCCTCTGCTTGGAACTTGTACGTCGTGGAGCTCGTCAGGTCCGCTCTTTCGACGTCCGTTACT
>KE159373.1:14049-27884 GCA_000411055.1 Leavenworthia alabamica
GACGCTAAATCGACGATTACCATCACGATTAACCGGGAATAACGGTGAAAGCAATCTCGCATTGTTATCGGATCCACAAGGATACTCCAATACGCCGCGTTGCACTAGATAACTCCCGCCGTAACCGATTTTTGTGTATACCATCTTTTTTTCTTCAGTGATGAGATTTTCACCGTTTCACGTCCAATGAAAATATCTTAATCGCAAATCGGAGACTGAACCTCGTCAGATTAAGATTACTTTAACATAAACAACAATGAAATAACGACGAGAATTGAGATCACGACGGAGAAATATCCAGCGGTCGTATGAGAAGGAAGAATCCTAACGTAAGAAGGTGACGTTATATAACGATATAAGCTAAGCTAATACTGTTTGCCGAGCTATTATCGTCTGTTACTCAGTCTATGCTAAGTCCCTGTAGACCATAGTTATATATGTTTCTTGTGTTTAATTGGTAGTCAATGATTGGTGGAGTATAGTAAAGGAGGAAAACATTGTTGCACAATATAAATGCTGCTTGCGAGTGTTGTTTGATATTAGCCGTAGGATTATAATCTAGTGAATGAATCGGACGGTTCTTACGATACACAAAAAGATAGGCACGTGGGAATGTTGTTTCAGTATGTGGAGATCTCGGAATAACACGCGATACTCGTCTTCTTAACTAAGTGGATTCCGTGCTTACCACGTGTTTGCCATGTCAGATATATGTCCACGTAGGACTCAACTGTCTATACCTCTTATTTTCAGTATTTTCCAGTTTTGCTTTCAAATATTTTGAATTATGTTTCTCCAAATTTATTTAATTAGTTCAGAAATAAATCTACTAAAAATAGATACAAGCTACTCTGTTTAAGAACATAATTATTAAAGGATAAAAAAAAGCAAAATTATAAAAGGTAATAAACCTACAAATTTTATTGATTGTGTTGAATAGCTACACCGGCTCTTCTATATTAAAGGCCTTTTAAGCCCAGTTCTAAACAGCTTATACAACACGGAACCAAACTGAACCAGATCAAATATGAAACCGAATTAGACCGGGAACGAAGAACCAAACTATGATGGGGTGCCTCGGGATTGGCAGTTTGGTCAAACTTTCGAAGGCGGACAATTCTAGATTCTGTATGAAGATATAAATGAATAGATATAAGACAAGTGTTTGCGACAAAGATTCTACTTATTCCCCGGTAAAACAGTTTTTGATATGAAATGGGCTTTATTGGGCTATTTTGAAGTAATAGCAATAAGCCTTTTTATATCTAACGTTATACTTGTTGTGAAACAGTTTGGATATTTTACATATGAAATGGGCTTTATTGGGCTATTTATAAATAGTAATAATCCTTTTTTGACAACGTGATACTTGTGAACATATCCACATCTCTCCTTTGTCTCCGTCTCTTACTTGTCCGATTTACCAATCATTATCGGTCATCGGAAACGTTGACCTTGAAATGGGAAGCAGATTCCGATTAGATACGGTGGTTTCGACGATAGTGACGGTACATCCACACGAAATTCCGGCGTTGCTCCACTCCTCTTCATGCTTCTTCTTCGTACCAATCTCTCTCTCTATCTGTGTTGGTTCCGTTAATTTCAACCATTGATCTCGTGTATGCCTTTTGATTACAGATATTAAGCGCGTATTTCGTAGTTCTTCCACTTCGAGATGAAGGTGCAATATCTCTGGGATTATCAAAGCTCCCAAGCCTATTCGTTGGATCCCTCTTTCTCACTCTTATTGCTGCTCCTCTTTCCACTTTCATCTTCTCTTTGCCCAATTTATCCAAATCCAAGGTTGTGATTTTACTTTATTCATCTTTCTATTTCCTTTTCTAAGTCCAATTTGTAAACTTAGTCGTTTGATTTTGGGTTACTAGGCTCTTCTGCTTCTGTGCCATTTGATTTTGGGTTTTGAATTTACAGGCTTTGGTTATAATACATAGATTCTTTAGTCTATCACTTGTTCTATGCTTCCTTCTTTGGCGAGCCTCTCCAACAGAGTCTTTGCCAACTAATTCAAAGGTAAGATATGAGCTTGATATCATACTTAAGCTATTGTCTTATTATGGTTTAACACATACTACTACTACTTCGAAGGATGCAGTTGATTCGGCATCCAATCTAACAAAAGACCCTAATGTTGGCATCAATGAAGCTAATCCTGCTACTGGATGGGACAATCATGGCTGGTTTTACATTTCTGTTCGAGTTGGATTTTTCCTTTGGGTATGTATGACTATTGAGTAACTCTCTTCTTGGTTTCTTTTGGTACTAGTAATGTAGCTGGATACATAATGTTTTTGATGTTTCCTAGGTTGCTTTGCTTAATCTTGTTGCTATTTCTTCAACATGGGCTAGAGTTATAGACGTTATGGATAGTGAGGTAGTTTCTGCTGCCCTTTACATTTTTTAGAAGAGTTTGTTATTGTTTCCAAACCTACAATATTCTTCAATCCAGTCAGGTGCAAGATTGTTTGGTTTTGTTGGTGCTGGTGCTACTCTTGGACAGCTTTTTGGATCAGTGTTTGCTGCTGCGACTGCTTGGATGGGTCCATGTAAGCATCACAGTTGTCTCATGATTCTTGTACCTAGATAGAAATATCTTCTTCTGCTTTTGTTATTTCATGTATTTCAATTTTGATGTTCACTACAGATCTTCTTCTATTTGCTGCTCTTTTGATGGAATTTGCTGCACAGTCTTCAAAAGGGATCATTAATGATATTTCTCACTCCTCTGAAGAACTGTCTCCTCTAAGGTTAGCTAAGCTTCATTTTTTGTCCATATATATATATGTAAGCAAATATGTTTGGTCTTGGTAATGCTCTAGTATGAATATTCACCACACAAGCTAGACATGTATGTACTCAGTTTAGGTTCTGGGATAGTGTTAAATTTCTAGTGTGAGTTTGATGTTTGTTGTCGTTTCTGCTAGTGAGAGAAAACAGGAAGCTTCTTCTCCAAAAGTTGCTACTCCTAAATCACCTATCTCCACAACCAGACCTCAGCTTTGGGCCATCTTAGACGGAATGAGACTTATAATAGCATCACCTTATCTTTTGCTAGTATCTTTGTTCCTATGGCTTGGTGCAGTCATCTCCTCATTCTTCTATTTCCAAGTAAGACAAATCTTTATATCTTAAATGATTTCAAGCTATAAAGCTGGACTTGTTATGGTCTCACTGATGAAATAAAGTTAACTGCAGAAAGTGAATATAATTGCCACTACAATCAAATCATCCATTGGTCGAAGAAGACTGTTTGCTCAGATAAACAGCTTTGTTGCAGTTTTCATACTCATTGGACAACTGACTCTAACGGTATATCATATGCAAGAATCAAAATTCACACACTGATTCACAACACCTGGAATTTCTCTTATCATGTTCGTATTCTAATCTTACAGGGTCGGATCTTGACTATAGCCGGTGTCACGGTTGCAATATCTGCATCTCCATTTGTTGCACTTGGGAATTTGGTTGCTATTGCTATATGGCCAACTTGGGTTACAGTTGCTGTGTCTGAAACCGTGAGAAAGGTATGTGGTTTATATAAAATCCATTTCATGGTTCTATACTGTTTGATTGATTAAACTTGCTCATTTAATAACTCGGTAGGTGACAACTTATGTTGTAACTAGACCTGGAAGAGAACTCTTGTTCACAGTTGTCTCACGAGACGAGAAATACAAAGCTAAGGCACTGAATCTTCTTTTTTCTCTTCTCAAACAGTTTTGCTAAAAGGAAAAGTTAAGGTTGTTTTCGTTGTGTTTCTTCTCATTCCTTAACGCTGTGGTATTAGGTGTGCATAGATGTGATAGTTCAACGGCTTGGAGATGCTGCAGCCGCAGGACTATTCGAAGTTCTTACCATTGCTCTTGGTGGTCAAACATCAACTGCTTCACTCTATGCCTTGCCTGTATAATAAAAAACTTCCTTCTTTCAGACAATTCTTATTAGTCCTCTGACAAGTCTCCATTGTTTGAACAGGTGTGTTTAGTATGGATAGTGACAGCATTTTTCTTGGGCCGGCGACAAGAACAACTGGCAAAATTCCAGGTCGGTTCATCTTCATAGGAACAAAAATCCTCTAAAAGACTCACATTAAAGAATAGGATCATGAAGAAAATGAGATTGAGAGGCTTCTGACTTCATTAATATGTAGGAGTCATGGGAAAGCAACTTAAAACCTACTCAGATGAAAGATCATAAGGTGGATTAAGTGCCCCAAAAATTGCTTCTGTAATGAAACTGGTAGCTAAGTATATATACATAATATATATGAAAACATTTTATTTGTTTTGTGGTTGAAAAAAGTTGAGAAATGGAACCGAGAAACACATCTAAAAGTCAAAGGAAAGAAATAAGATAAGCCTCTAGTGCTTGTCTGTATTTACATTAATTCCCAAAAAAAAATCTCTAAAGCATGTACACAACCAACAGCCAAAACACTATCCACTAAACTGGGTTTCTCAGTAGTCCAGAGTATCGTCTTCCCTGTTTGGAATGAGAAGTAAAAGTGAGAAAACATAAGCCAAAGAACAAGTGATATGGTAATAACGTTGTACAGTTAAAGAGCTTGTGTATTAATACCAAAACTCATGTCCGAAGTGATCAGATGAATCATAGTCCTCTTCATAGAACTATAAAATACTCAGAAAACAAACTGAAAATGTTATGCAAAGACATAAACACATACAAGGCTTCTTAGTTATGTAAAGAAACAAAACATGACACTGACCTTATCAAATTTCCCAACAAATTTCGAATCAGCTTCATCATCTACCTGTTAAAATGGATCATCACAATGTACAACATCAAGTATGACTAACAAATTTGATATAGATACAAAATGTTGCTAGTCTAATGAAAATTCTCATTTAATGTATCAATATATGATCCACAGATATAAAATACCTTATATATAGTTTTAGCTTCTTCATTTAATTTACGACTGTAGGCCAGATCAACCTCCATAGCACGTACATTGAATGGTTTTTGTTCCTGAAAAAAACAAACAAGAAGGATGCATATATATATATAATTTTTTTGAGTATTTACGAATGAACTGATTCTGATACCTCTGGTGACATTTTCTTCCACACATTGAAACATATTCTACTAGCATCAACCAAGCTCCCACTGTAATTTTCCTTAAAATCCTCTCTACAGAAACAAAAATAGTTACCATAGAGTTAAAACACATTCATCATAGGAATTAACATAAGCATTGTCCTTTCTAGAGTAACAGAGTAAGAGTCTTATGTTACTGTACAAGAAGAAGATGAATGGTGATCTTGGTTCATCTTCAAAGCTCCCAGTTGTTTTCGATATATTATCGATTTTGCCATTAGGATTATACTTGAATCTCTTCACTTGTTTTCTTTGATCTCCGCACTCGTGCATATCAAGCAAAGCAATTGCGATCATAACACCACATTCTTCACTATATATAAAACGCAAAACAGAGTATCATGATTCATGAATCTAGGATGAATATTTAAGATAACTGAATTCGACGAATCCAAAAACTCAAAATACAATACCATTTCTGAAAAGCGCTACCATCAATAGCACGACGAGCAGCTTGAACCCTTTTACGAATTCTCGGTCGAATCGCCATTAAAGCGCATCTATGATTTTTTCTATTTCTGAACTGAGGAAAAAAAAAGTTTTAACCTTTTAGTTATAACTTTTCGTTTCTTGCTAGTTGCTACTGTCTTGTGTGTGTCAATTAGCGCATTTTAGCATTAGTAAATTTACAGCTAATGTGCGCTAAACAAATAACGCGCGGGACATTATTGGCGCGTATTAAAACAGAAAAAAATCTCCCGCTTCCATTGATTAGTTATTTATGATATCCAATGAAATTTAGACACGTAATCACTAATTAAAAGCGTCAAATAATAGCTAACTTCACTAAACCCAGAAATTTGGTTCGATTTATTCGGTTTACCAGAAACCAAACCTAACTGGATTAGTTTTGGTTTGTTCGGTGTAACTGACCCACTCGTGCGTGCCCCATCAATGCAATTCGTAATATAGTTAGATTTAGGCCCCGTTCGTTTCTTCATCCAAATGCTGCATCTAGATGCAGATGCAGATGTTAATATCTGGATGCAGATGTTAGATGTTGTTCGTTTATGTATTTGAGATTTGTATCTAAATATCACATCTGAATGCTATTTTGTTCGTTTTAGCATCTGTAATTATATTCAGATGCAACTAATAGAAAATGACTAAAAATGACAATTGTTTTACTAATAAACAATGTTTAACTATTTAAATTATATAATTATTAATAATTATTAAATTGTCGTTTGTAAATAATTTTATTTTATTAATATATGTTATACAATATAAGCAAAAACGAATTTTTGTATTTTTTACGGAAAAACATTTTTATGCGTTTTTTGCGNATTTTTTTGTGTTTTAAAAAAATTGTTTCCGTGTTTTAGAGAAAAACATTTTAACTTTTTTTATTGTTTGAAATAAAGGGTATTTTAGACTTTTGGATTTTGAGATGCAGATGCAGCATCTGGAAACTCATTTTTTTAGCATCTCAAATATCTCATTTCAGCATCTCAAATATCTCATTTCAGCATCTGGATGCAAAATTATATGAAAAAAACGAACAACATCTGAGCGTTTGCATCCAGATATTGCATCTGGATGAGGAAACGAACAGGGCCTTAATGACATCACCAATTAAAATCACTAAACCACATATTAGAACATCGTATAGGATTAAAATACAAACTAACAAGTAATAAACATACTAACGTTTTATATTAAGAAAACACAGAATTTATAACGTGGTACAGACAATAAATGAACTAACGTATATTCATGTGTCAGATAACTTGTACTGTATCAATTTTTTATGAGTAATATATAAATAAACAGAAAATAAATTTTGATATGATAGATTCATAGATATTTAAACATTATGATGGTGACGTGGCCTATGCATGAGTGGTCGAGTGGGAAACTCGCTTTATTACAACAAACGTCAAACGCTTTTGACCTATATTTCTTTCTATCGATGTCTCTCATCACTTTTGCGTTTGATTGATCCTTCATCTATGCCAATATGTGATTTTCTCCTCTGAATTCGGCTTAAAATCTCCTCTTTCTTTTTGGGTTTCTCTATAAATTTGGTCTAATTTCTGCAAATTCCAAAATCTGGGCATGTAATTGGCTCCAAAAAGTTTCGAATTTCAAATTCGTTTAAATCAGGTTTTGTCTATCTTCTTTTGTCAAAGTTGAAGACTTTGTTCGTTTTGAATGTTTCCTTTTGTGGAATTTTCTTCTTTGAATCGCTTCCATGTAGCCAGCAATGTTGTTTAAAGCTTTGAAGCACATGTCTTTGACTAGCTTTTTCCGGTAAAGCATTGGCTTTTTTACTTTTTATTTCCTGGGAAGACAAAATGGGTTTAAATGATAAGATCGAGGGATCTAATAATGGTAATTGTGAAAAAGCTAGGGTTTCAGTTTCATGTCCTCCTGGTCTCTCAACATCTCATAAGACTCTAATCAGTGAAGATAAAACTAAGAGATGTTCTGAGAGTTCGTTGTCTGATGACTCTACTAATAAGACCAAGCTTTTGAAATTTGGTTCTGCTTCGGCTAGATTCAAGAGAATGACAGAGGAAAGAGATGAAGTTTCACGGTCAGTTAACAGCTCAAGCAACCACATGTTCCGAGAAAGAATCAGTGTGATGTTTTCTCGGAAAATCGAATGGGCTAGCTTGATAAAAATGGGTAACCAATGGCTTAGAAACCCCTTTAACATGGCTCTTTTCTTGTGGATCTTTGTGGTTGCTGTCTCTGGTGCAATTCTCTTCATGGTTATGACTGGTATGTTGAATAGTCTTTTGCCTAAGAAATCACAGAGAGATGTTTGGTTCGAAGTTAACAATCAAATCCTCAACGCATTGTTTACTTTGATGTGTTTGTATCAACATCCGAAACGGTGTTACCACCTCGTCCTTCTATGTAGATGGAAACAAGATGATATTACAACACTTAGAAAAATTTACTGCGAGAACGGGACTTACAAGCCAAACGAATGGATCCACATGATGGTTGTTGTTCTTTTACTTCACTTGAACTGTTTTGCTCAATATGGGCTTTGTGGTCTTAACTTAGGGTATAGAAGATCCGAGAGACCCGCCATTGGTGTAGCTATATGTATATCTATTGCAATAGCAGCTCCTGCTGCTGCAGGTCTATACACTATTCTTAGTCCACTTGGAAAAGATTATGTTCCTCAAGGAGATGAGGAGAATCAAATGCACTCTGAAGAACAAGGATCTGTTAATAATCGCAAGTTATCTCTTGAAAGAAGATATTCATTTGCTTCTTCAGATCTAGACAAGGTTCCTGTGAGTAATCCCCAATGGAGCGGTGGAGTTCTTGATATATGGGAAGATATTTCATTGGCTTATCTCTCTTTGTTCTGCACTTTCTGTGTGTTTGGTTGGAACATGGAAAGGATTGGGTTTGGGAACATGTATGTTCACATTGCGACTTTTACTCTCTTCTGTTTAGCTCCTTTCTTTATATTCAACTTGGCTGCTATAAACATCGATAACGAGATGGTAAGGGAACTACTTGGATATACAGGAATTGTTCTTTGTTTATTTGGTTTGCTCTATGGTGGTTTCTGGAGAATACAGATGAGGAAAAGATTCAAGTTACCGAGTTATAACTTCTGTTGTGGGAGACCCGCCATTGCTGATTGTACACTCTGGTTATGTTGTTGCTGGTGCTCATTAGCTCAAGAAGTTCGGACTGCGAATTCTTATGAAGTAGTGGAGGATCAGTTCTGTAGAAGAAGAGAAGAGAATAGTACTTCATTGCCTCGTGAAGATGATGTGTTTGATCCGAGTCTTAACCGGAGTAGACTAAAAGATGAAACTTGTTTGAGAGATAAAAGTGATGATGCTCTAAGTCCACCTTCTCCTGCATTTATACACAGAGAAGCTAGTTAGAACTTTGAAGTAACAGTTTTAAAATCAAAGTTTTGATTTTTCTTGTTTTGAAAAATTGTAAACAATGTGAAACTGCTACTTCTTATTAATTAAAAAACAATATAAAAAGAGAAAAAAAAAATTAAAATTAAATTAAATAATTGGTCCTTTTGTCTGTGTAAGCAAAAATTGCAAACCCTAATTTTGTTGAATGTGAAAAGTCGATGATCGTAAGTACAGTCAGATTCGCCGAGTTTGCCATAAAACTCTCTTACGAGAATCCAAGCAGACCCACTCTTCGAAACAAAGTCTTCGTTAAGAAGACGAGAGAAACAAAGCTCGATTACTCTGATTTGGTTAAGCTGGAGAAGGCGGGATCGCACTCGGGTTCGAATCCCGCTTCGGGTTCGGATCCTAATCGGGTTCCGCTTGCTCAAGTCGTTGAAGATTGTGTTAAACGCTGGTTCCAGGATACACTCAAGGAGGCTAAATCTGGAGATGTTGGTATGCAGGTTTTAGTTGGTCAGATGTATTGCAGCGGCTATGGAATCCCAAAAGACGAACACAAGGTTAAATTTTTCAAAAATTATCCGATTCAATTTTTCTGGGCTTATGTTGTTTTCGTGCAATTCTCAACGATTCCATAAAGATTTGTTTTTTCATCTATTGTATTTAGGGTTTGCTGTGATTAGAAGATGCTTTATTTAGTGTTATTTATGTCGTCTCAATTTGTGTACTTGAAATGTATGTGGTTGGCTCTGATTTGAAGATGTAAGTGTGTGTTTTTTGATTCGTAAAGGGTCGTGCTTGGATTAACAAAGCTTCAAGAACTCGATCATCAGCTTGGCAAGTGAGTGATAAGCCTCCAGGTAATAGACTTGTTTGTCATCTTCAATTGAGTCAGTAGTGAAAAATCTTCAGTATTTGTTAATTTAGGTTTCTTTCTAATTCAGGTTATAATGCAAGCGATTCAGATTCAAATGATAAGAAAGAATGATGATAACATGTTGAATTCAAATGACTTTGATTTGTTAGCATTCCTTGTTTAATCTTCTACTTACCTTATTCAAATTTGAAAGCTTTTGTATCATCCCATTCCCATCTCATGTTATTATTACCACGAAGTGAAGTTATTTAAAACTCTGGCCATTGTTGTTCATTCATGAGAAATTTCAAATGCAAAACTAAGGAACTGAGGAACAAACAAACGATCTCTTGGCCACATTATGGAGAGAGCAAAACTAAAAAAGAATTGGATTCATGACTAATCAGTATATCACGATGCTTAGAAGTTAGAATCTGTGCTCCAGCTTCTCTTGTTCTTTATAGTATTGAGCATACCTACGTTCATTTGCAGGACCAACAAAAAATACCAAAGATCCATGAAATTTTTGGTTCATCACATAAACTCTCATATGATTCAATAAAAAGAGAATCAACACAGCTAAAACACTTGGTTTAACAATCACAACTCAACCTAGATCAAATTGTGTGATCATACCACAATCCAATAGAATCTACATATATTCCCTAACAATCAGATTGAATAACATTGCAATCATGAAATCAGATCGCTAATTGACAAGAGAGGATTAAAGAAAGAGAGAACGTACGAGTAGGTTCCAATGACGGGAGCGAGGAGAAGAATAGTGCTGATCCAATTCTCAGAAACCTTGTGGTGGATCTTCTCCGGTAGATCCTTCCATAGACCTGTCATGATCTTCTGCTGAAACGGTGACAATGCATATACCACTGCCTTCAATTTCACTGGCTGCTTTCCCATTTTCTTCTTCTTCCTCGATCTATCTTCTATTCCCCCTTTCAATGGGATCGGCCTGGCTATATAATTTACATCGTAGCAGCTACAAAACGCTGCCGTTTTAAATGAAAAGTTCCTCTCTATTTACGCAGGCTTTTAAGTTCAAACACACGTAAGCCACTGATAGTACTCAAATGGGCTTTAATGGGCTTATATACTAATCAGAGTTTTGGATTTATCTTAGTTTAATTTGTTCCATTTAATATACTAATCGAATTCAGACATTACTTCTCACTTCTCAGTTTATCAGTATGACAAAAATGAAATTGAGAGACGAACATATCAAATGAGCAAAAGGGTAACATAATGTGGCCAAACTGGTCAGTGAAGTTTGTTTGTCGTTATTATCTACAGGAGAGGTTTCTCAAAAAGTCTCTTCTTTTGAAACTTTCAAAGGAATAATAGTGAGAAATAATTGTCAAAATTAATACACTTAAACATATATTATATTATTAATCATATGTCCACTGTTATTAACTCTTTCAATACCATAAAGTTAAACTTTTGAATTTTATTATTTATTGAGATCATGATCATAAAATAAAGTTATGAGTAATAATGAAGGAAATATTTTATTTCATGTTCGGGATGCTTTTACTCCCATAAGAAATCAAGTTTCGGCTATTTTGCGATGTTTTTTATGTACGATGCGTAGTATGTTGGATTTGAGACTGGGTAGAATGAATTTATGTATTGATAGTGTTGCAGGTTTTGAAGTTTTAATGAAACCTACAAGATGGCCAAGGTTCCGTTCTTTGGTGGACATAATAAACAAGTTGCGTTTACAGTTCTATTTATGTAGTTTCTCCCTATCTTCTGCAACGGCAAATATGGTCGCTACACATCGTTAGAACTGTTACACAAGATGGACGTGTTCAGTCATATTTAGCAATCGGTGGTTCAGCTTGACTACAATCCTTCGTAAACAGTGAAAGCATAGCTTAATTCGATGTATGAGGCATTCAAACGAGCGGTTAACCTCTCTATTTTACATATATTTTTTAAATATATTTTTGATATATTGTTAAACTCTACAAGAATGATAATTTTTACTGGTAACAAAAAAAAAAAAAGTTAAGAGTTTATGTAAAAACTGATTTATATGAACTATTCATTTAGTTAACGTTCACTACACGTTTACACAACTTGACATAGTCTGTTCGGGAAATAGTACTCGCATCGCACGCCTACACGATTCTAGTATATGAAAGTTGATGTATAGTATATCATATCATAACCATGTGGCTAATATATTTAAAGAAAACAAATTACAAAGTCCAACGACCTTTGTACTATATGATAATAATAATAATATTATTATTAAAATAAAAGAAAGGACAAACTTCTACCTAAACTATGTCCAAAGACGTTTTGCAAGTTGCAACATCCACTTGCATCGTCCGGCGTAAGCTGTTTGATAAGGTCTCACCTTCCTTGTTTCCTCGCAGCTTCTCTTACCATATATATTACATATACATACAATGTACATGACAAACCCATCAACATCTGTACATGCACGTGTGCTTATGCATGTATGTAGGCTTATGTCTTAATGTAGCCATGTCTATCTTTAAATATGGTTAACATAATCAGTTAATGACACCACAGTTCACAAGCCCGTCTAGACCTGAGCATTCAGAATTTCATACAGGCATGTCGGGTTTGGATAAAACCCATTTAATATTAGATAAAATTCATCCATGCTCTGATTTTTTTGGTAGAAGATTAGACATTTTAACGAAATAATTTATAAAATTTAGATCGATTGCAGGTATAATCTTTTAAGGTTCAGATCGGTTCAGATACACCTTATAAAACCCAGCAAAAACTGAAAATAACGGATACCCATTCGGTTCTGAGTTATTGTGGTCAGAAGTTTTATTCGGATACATGAAAACCTAAATTCGGATCGGGTTTTTAAACGTGAAGACATAAATTTTGCATCTGATTAACAAAAATCGTGTCAGAAATATAAAATTAATACCGATTTAATTTAAAATTATACTAAAATTTTTAAATTTACTTGATTGAACTAAAATAATACATAACAATATTACATAATTAATGTAATTTTATATCTAAAAATATAACAATTAATTGATTAATTTGAAATTATATCTGAAATTGTTATATAATTAAACTAAAATATATAATCAAACTAAAAATTTCTAAAATCTATAATTTTTAGTATACTTAAGTTTATTTCGGCTTTTTCGGATACCCATTCGGATTTTAGATCGGGTTCATGTTTTACCCAAAACCCAAAGATACATACACTTACACTCTAATAGGATAAAATCACGAGAATAAATTTATATTCGGTTAAAACTTTTTGGATCGGGTTCAGTTTTTCTTGCTCGGGTAGATTTTTTTGTCCAGGCTATCATAATATTTGCTATATAAACCATGTTAAATATGAATTTTATTTAGATTAGTATAATTTGCCTCATTTATAAAATCTTTTTTTTTAGATTTTATGTATTTATAGATTCCTATCTAGTTAAACCTTGTAGATTCTAGAATATAAATTTGTTAAAATGAAAAATGAGGAATCTACAGAATCTAATTTATTTAGTATAATGAAGGTATATGAGGAAAAAGATCATGGGACATAAGATGGTATAATTATGTATGATACATGCATATGACCACATATACACACATAACCGCGTCTATATACATATATAATCACAAAGCCTTCACATCTACAGCTATCTTTATCTATCTATCTACAAAATATACTAAAAAATATACAATATGATTATATCTTAATGTTTTATAAAATAAAAGATGATAGATCATACTTTTAAAATTCCCTCAAACAAAACCAACTTGACAACCGACAGCGAACAAGATCAGAAAGCTTTTATTTTCTCATCAAACCGTAATATATACGAATCCATCAGTTTTATTACAAAACCAAATCAGAGAGTTCAGAGAGACAAGTCAGAGAAAGAGAGATGAGATCACCAGTGCAACTCCATCACGGCGCAGACGCTACCAACGGTTTCCACACGTTACAGCCTCACGATCAA
>KE159373.1:45639-60764 GCA_000411055.1 Leavenworthia alabamica
AGACGCTCCTGTCGGAACCAACATCCCAACCATAGACCTTAAAGGTCTTTTCTCAGGTAAAGACTCGTCTGATAACATCATCATGGCTCAAATATCGGAAGCTTGCCGTGAGTGGGGATTTTTCCAGGTGGTTAACCATGGGGTTAGACCTGAGCTTATGGATGCAGCTAGAGAGAATTGGAGAGAGTTTTTTCATATGCCGGTTCATGCCAAAGAGATATACTCAAACTCACCAAGAACATATGAAGGATATGGAAGTAGACTTGGTGTTGAGAAAGGAGCAAGTCTTGACTGGAGTGATTATTATTATCTTCATCTTCTTCCTTCTCATTTGAAAGACTTCAATAAGTGGCCTTCGTTTCCTCTTACCTTAAGGTTCTTCGTTTCTTCTTTAAATCATTTATTTTTGAATATATTTTTATGAATTTTTATCAGTATTTTATTTTTGGGAAATGTTAGAAAATTAGTCTCTCTTTTTAATATAATATAATAATAATAATGTTTTAGGATTTTTTTTTGTTTCTAAGAAATTTATTTTATGTATTTTGTTTATATATTTTTTATAATCTTAAGTAGTGAGAAATTTTTTTTTTAGACAAATTAAAAACTGGCCAATAAAACTCAAAAAACTAAAAAAATAAAAAACAGACAATTGAAAAATGAAGAAAATAAAAGATAAAAAAAAATTTTTTAATAGGTGTGAATTTAAAAAATATATATATATATATTAAAACAGAGAGAATTTTTTTTCCTTAAAGTGTAGGAAAATAATAAATTAATAATAATTTTTTCTGCAAATAAAAAAAAACAGAGAAGTGATTGATGATTACGGCAACGAACTAGTGAAGCTAAGCGGGAGAATCATGAGGGTATTATCGACAAATTTGGGACTAAAAGAGAATAAGTTTCAAGAAGCATTTGGAGGTGAAAACATAGGGGCATGCTTAAGGGTTAATTATTACCCAAAATGCCCTCGACCAGAGCTGGCTCTTGGTCTTTCCTCCCACTCCGATCCTGGTGGCATGACCATTCTCTTACCGGATCATCAAGTCTTTGGTCTCCAGGTACGTAAAGACGATACGTGGATCACTGTCAAGCCTCATCCTTATGCCTTCATCGTTAATATTGGTGATCAAATACAGGTACATTAATTATTCGTATTTTTTACACGTATATAAGATACTTATTGGCTACATATATTATTAGAGACAAGGTTGTAAAATTAAAATAAAATCTTAACAATTAAAAAAAATTGGTTGAAAAAATTCCCCTTGTGTCAGAAAAGTTAGAAAAGGACAAATAATAGATAACGTGGTTCCACGTAGTCTTGGCATTTGGATTAATCGGATTAAACGGATCTAATTATTTACTAATCGGGTTATTTGGTAATCGGGTTATTCGGTAATCGGATTATTCGGAAATTTTAAAATTCACCGAATAAACCCAAAATCTCGGATTAATCGGTTCGGATCAAAGTTTAATCGGATCGGATCAATGCAAAAAATTTTTGGATTAATCGGATCAAAAATTTTATTTAATCGATTTATTCTATTAAAATTATATAATTTTACTTCATAAATTAAATTTTAATCCGAATAATCCGAAAAACCCGAATAAACCGAATAAATTGATTATTTTAAACCGATCTGATCCGAAATCCGAATTATAAATAAAACTGTGCCGATTAAATTATTCATCAATATCCGATTAACCCGAATCTGATCTATTTCGGATTTTATTGATCCGATCCAAACAATCGGATCCGATTGTCCAGGACTAGTTCCACGTTTGACAAGCAAGGCAAATGATCTAAGCAATAGTTAGTTCCACGTTTTAGACATGTTTATAATGCAAGTCTGATATAACAGTTACCCACTTTGCTGCCCAAGTGTCTTTTTTGATTTTTTCTACAAAATCTTATAATTATTATGTTATTATTCCGACAAAAGATGTTTTGTCCTTTTTAATATCTATCTTGTCTTTACAAGTTTTCCTATAAAACGACAAATTTTTAAAATGATCAGTTCTTATATTTTACTCATAAAGATACACACACTTTAGTTTTTTTTTTGTATTATAAACATATAATTTTATTTTGTTGTGCTAATAATTAAAAATGCAGATACTAAGCAACTCAACATACAAGAGTGTGGAGCATAGAGTGATAGTAAACTCAGAGAAAGAAAGAGTTTCACTTGCCTTCTTCTACAATCCTAAAAGTGATATTCCAATTCAGCCATTACAAGAACTTGTTTCTACTCGTAATCCTCCTTTGTATCCTCCCATGACCTTTGATCAATATAGACTCTTTATCAGAACTCAAGGTCCACGAGGCAAATCCCATGTTGAATCTCACATTTCTCCTCGTTGATTGTTTTTTCTTCTTCTCATAAATAAAAATTAATTATGGTTTGTTATTTCATGGAATTACATATGACTTATTTATATCTACAAATCTTTTCCATTTACGGTTTCAACTATACAATAATTTAATTTATTGTATATGTTCTTAATGTTAATGTTAGGTACCTATTACTTTAGCAAATTTCAAGAAATAATATAATTTGTTATAGTTTCGATAAATTTTAATATATTACAAACGCTTGGACCATTCCCAAACCTTATGATAAGATTCAATCTATTCAATGGATGTATTCTTGAATGAAGTCTTCGATCTGGAGGGTTTCTCCAGTGAGTCCAGATGCTTCAGCAATATTGATTTATAAATATGTAACGAGAAAAATCTGCGCTAAGTCCGGATTAAACCCTAGTTTTTATATAATACTTTAAAATGAGCTCTTCATGTAAGTTTTTTTTACTTTTTCCAAATATTGAAATGGGCCGAGAAAAGGCCCATATCCATGATTAAATTACACTTGAGGCCGTTTCAGATGTAAATGCTTCCTTTCTTCTTTCTGCTTTACTCCAATCTCCCTTTCTAGTCTACCTTCTCTTCCCGCTCTTCTGCAACTCCGGCCGACCAACATAGATATATTGAGATAGAGATTATGAGATTTAACTTCCAGAAACCAGATGAAACGCCGGATTCACGTCCATCTCCCACGTCTAAAGAGGCTGTTCGATGGGTTCCTCTCCAGACCCACCCAGTTTTTGCTGCTCTTCCTTCCTCTCAGGATGACTCCGCCGTGTCGCAGCGGTTTCCGAGGAACTTCATGGCTTGGGACGGAGACTTGAGACTATACTACTGGGATTCTAGACGATACCTCCTTCACCGATTGTCTCTTCGCTTAGGTGAACCTGAACCAACCTCCGTCCTTGCCGCAGTCCCGTCCAAGGTGTGTCGCCGCTTTAACGAAATTAATATTTAGAAGAAGATTTATTGGAACTGGAAATGGATTTTTGTTGTGCTACTTTCTCGTTTGACTAAGTTTTAGTAAAAATTATATTATAGGTGATGCAACCTGATCTCCAGCTGAATTTTTCTGTTAACAAAATCTCCATTAATAAGTCTGGATCAGCTATACTTCTTGCTGGCTCAGATGGGATATGTGTTATGTACCTATTTGGACGTGCTTCTGTGATTGAAGACAATGTTATTTGCAGGTAGTGATTAAACGTTGGCCTAATAAGATGCATATATGTGCTTGATTATGATGTTCCCTTAAATTGATTGCCTTCTTCTTCTTATATGTTATCACTTTATGAACTATGGCTTGCAGGGTAGTTTCTGTTGGCTCAGAAATCTATTCTAGTGGTGACAGTGTCATACACTTGCTACAAGCATCGTGGCACCATGATAGTGACACCCATTTGGGAATTCTATCCTCAGATGCAGTTTTCAGGTAAGAACATGTATATGTCAATGCATTGATGAATATCATTTTGGAAAGATGTTAGAGAAAGTCTAGAATAGATTCAGTAAAAAAGGTTGTAAGATTCTTAACTTCTGGGATGCAATCCCATGTTATGTTACCATCTGGTTCATTGTCTTGTTATAAGGAGTCAAAATCTTGGTTTTAGAGTAATTTGCATTGACACACTGCTACACTTTTTGCTAGGCTTTTCAATTTGTCTTCAGATGCTGAGCTACCAGAACAAGAATATTATCTGCAGCCTGTTGAACCAGGACGATCTAGAACAGCTTCATCAATTTATCCTGCTGATTTCAGTTTTGGAGGAGATCATTTGTGGGATAGATTTACTGTAAGTTCAGTACAGCTTCTTGCTCTACTTGTTTGATAACTGGTGGAGTTTCACTATTTTGTTTAGTTGTCTTGTCAAAGCGAGCTTTGAAGATTACATGTTTAGGTCTTGACTGAATCCTTAAATTGTGCAGGTCTTTATATTATTCACTGATGGTTCAATCTATATCCTGTGCCCAGTTGTGCCATTTGGAAGGTAGGCATGTTATTGTTTCTTTCCCTTTTTTATTCCTCTCTAGCAGTACTTGGACTATTATCCGCATGGCCAAATTTTATAACTCACTAAAGATCTTTTAGTGCTTTATGTTCTCTCGTATTAAATGGCCCTCGAGGTTGACCGATATTTATTTGTATGTTAATTGCAACAGTGTTTACAAATGGGAATCGATAACGGAAATTTACAATGATGCTAATATGTATGGGGTTACCTCATCCAATTCGATAGCAGTTAGCAATTCCAATCTGGCAATTGAATGGTTGGAAGCTACATTTCCAGATTTGACTGAACAAAGAACTAGAGGTGAAAATATATTGGTAGTGAAAGCTCATCCTTATGCTTTGCTTGACGCATCATTGGCTTTACAGGTAAGGATTCCTCCTCTCTTTTGGGTTTGTTATGTGAAGTCTTTGTTCGTCTACCGCTTGCCTCGGAATGCTGATCCCTTGTTTTCCTTTTGTTCAGGGCCCTTTATATAAAGCATCTAGTGGTGAAGGGGATGAAGATTTTGCTGTTCGGGAGGCAGAATGTAAAGGCAGGGCAGTGAGTCTATTATATAATCTTGTCAGCAAAGATTCGATTCTGGTAACTGCCTGGAGTGCTGGACAGTTACAGGTTGATGCTCTGGTTGATGAAATCCAGCCAGTTTGGATTTCTGGGAGCTCATCTCGTCTGCGCATGAACTCCCACAACAAAATTCAAGGAGTTGCAATGATATGTGAGTCAAACCTAGGTGCGCTTCCAGTTGCAACTTCAAACCTGCCTCTTGATCACAGTGTTTGGTTAGGCCATCCACCACCACTGTTAAGACTGGCAATTGTTGATTTAGGTCTACCCACAAACCGTGAAGGTGGTTCTTTTGTTACCTTGTTTGCTGACTCCCTTCTGCCAGAACGTATATACTCCCTTCACGACGGTGGCATTGATTCAACAGTCTTGCACTCTCTTCCCTTCACAAATCAGGCAACAGGAAGAGATGAAGCTCTCAAAACGCCATCTGTTCACACTGTGCTAAGTACATGCCAAGAAGAATCCACTGTATCTTCTTTGTTGGGCTTTGTGCCTCTGTCAGATTCGTTTGGGAATGCATGGATCATTGCTGTTTTATCCTCAGGAGAATGCATTGTGGCAGAGATGAAAACTTGGGATCTTTTGTTACCAATTCATGTCGGTACAGATAAGAAAGTGTCCCTAAGCGCAATAGAGAATAAAGAGCAAGACACTTGCATCATAAGCAAGGAGCTCCTTGCAGGTCCCAAAATTAGAATTGCTCCTCATGCTTTGCCTAACCAGCGATCAACTCCAGCCAACTCAGTTGAAGGTCGACAAACTCTGCATCACTATGTCAAACTTTTCCACGAAAACTATGTCGAATATGCACACAAGGTGTGAAGGAGAAGTCATATAAAACCAACAGAAACAAGTCAGTGTTTTCTCATAACAACTGATAGTGTGATTTCTTCATCATTTTTTGGCAGGTCTACTTCGAACTACAGCATCATGCTCCTAATCTGAAGAGAATAATTGATGATCAACACCAGCGACTTGCTGAGGCAAATCAGAAAATATCAATAGTTGAGAAAAACAAATCCCTGCTGGAGAAAAGGATTGACAAAGCTATTCAAAGACACGATTCTCTTGAGCAACGCTTGCAACATCTTCGAAGCTTGCCTGGTACACACAAGAAACCATTGACAAGAGCAGAACTGGATTTTAAGTCAGAGCTCGGTAAATCAAATCTTTCTCATAAATATCGTTTGCATACATATACATATAAAGAAACCCATTTCATCTTTTTGTTTTCAAATGGAAAAAAATTTGCAGATCAATACGCTGGAGTTGAGGTGGATGCACTTCAATCATCCATTGAAACACTGAGAGCAAGATTGAAGAAGTACGCTCAAAAATCTCCCAAAGGCAAGGTCGTTGCAAGTACTCAGAAAAAGCAATACTCAAAGAAAAGCTACATCCAAGATACAGAAATGTCACAGCTTCAATCCACACTCGCCAAACTATCTCTGATGAACAGTGATAACTCCAAAAAAGTCAAGATAGTAGAATCAGCACTGAAGTCTCAAGAAAGTAGTTTGATGTAATTACTAAAAGTATATTATTGGAACCATTGAAGCTGAAGAGATTTTGGAAGCATAAGGTAAACAAAAGTTTTTGTTATATACAGAATCTAATGCTTTTATAGAGTAACGATAACTTTTATTATCTGGCTCTAGATCCAGGAGGAGCAAAAAGAAAGAAGTTAATGGTGAAAATGCTGTCGTTCTATATATAAAATCTACTAGTCTCTTCTTCAAGTAGCGGATAAGCCACTATCACGGCGCTTCACGATGATCGGATAACGTTTTTGTGTTCTTGTAGTTGGAAAGAAAACTAGTTTGTCTTGCTCTGCAGGAACCCAACTGTTCACAAAAACAAAATCAAAGTCACTCTTTAGGCTTTTGAAAATGAAATGAAGGTTTGTTATCTTGTATGTGTTAATAGTATACCTAAAGCCGGTCACGAGGCGGTGAAGGAAAACAGAGAGTTCAACCCTAGCTAGCTCGTAACCAGGACATAACCTTGGTCCTCCACCAAACGGTGTGAACACATTACAAGGACTTGTCGTTACTGAGCCACTCTGTTTCACAACATCATTAGTTCAATAACTCAAAATCAAGAATGCAAAGATGAAAGAATATAGTTGAAGAATTCAAAACCTGCCATCTCCAAGGATTGAAAATGCGAGCGTCTTTGAAATGGTTCGGGTCTAAATGAACCGCTCTAAATGATGAGAAAACCTTCCACCCTTTTGGAATTTTGTAACCTGGTTATTTCCGGTTTACAAAAATGTTAATGAACTTGCCTTTCATTTTTAAAGGTTAAAAGAGTCTTTTACCTTTGATCTCAACATCAGTCATTGCCCGTCTGAAAACACCACCGATTATATTAGCTATACGAAGTGTCTCATTAACCACCTGAATTTAAAAAAAAAAAGATTAATGATAAATAATTACAAAGATTAAGACAATAACTAACATTAACATACTTACACATTGTGTGAATGCCATTGATTTATAATCACTCCATTCAAGACTCTCTGAATCATTCTTCATTGCCCTGATCTTTTCATGCTCTTCCTGTATGCAATTACCAAATCAACCAATACGGTTTAAACCGGATGGTTAAGCTAAACTAGTGACATCAATAAGTAAATTAACTTATTACTAACATAAAATATTAGAACCAATCAAATGGGATTAGAGCTTGTCGGTCGTAGCACAAACATATTTATGATAATACTTTTATCTTTAATGTAAAAGATATTTATTGGGGAATATTCGGACAATTAACATAAATAAACTAAAATTGTTGGCAAACAAAAATAAAAAGAAGATTAGGTTTGGTTAAAAAGTGTGTTTATGCGCGCGGCTCAGGAGACACAAACTGGTGACACTGTAACTCCTTAATATCAACAACATTTTACATTTCCTTTAATATATAAAAAATTAAAACAGATGTGATGATGTTGTCTAGGTTTGAGAATGACTAGTTTGACTTTACGGTAATTTCATAATTTGTAGTAATGTGATAATATGACTATCTTTGGCTAAATTTTTTAGTGTATGTTTTTTTTTCTCTAAAATGTTAGCTAAGATAACTATAGTCCCAAAACAAAATTATAGTGGCTGACCCAATAGAGTTTAAATACTAATTTTCTATCATAATATATAAAGAAGTAGAGAGATTATTACTAAAAAGGTAAAAAATAAATAAAAATTTACCTTGAGTTGAGCAAGAGCTAAAGGAGTCTCAGTAAGAAACTTAACAGCTAGAGTCATAATAGTTGATGTTGTTTCATAACCAGCAACGAGTAAAGCCACCAAGAAATCAACAATCTCTTCATTACTAAATCCATCCTCCGCCGCAAGTAACGCCGCAAGCATATCTTTCTTTCTCTCCACCCCTTCTTCTTCCTCCTCCTCCCTTCTCTTCATCACCACAACCGTTAATGCCTCCGCCACCTTCCTCCTCGCCTAAACATACATATTCAAATAAGTAGAGTCTAAAATATGATTAAACTAAGAAGAAAGAGTTAAAGTACTCTAACATACTTGGATAGCTTTGTGGTAAGTGATGGAGAAGAGAGGAACAGGTATAGAGAAGAACCCTTCAATAACAAGAAGATACTCTTTTCTTAAACTCTCACTCCACTCTCCTGGATCAAAGCTCATCAATTGCTTCACCGTTAGTTCAAACGTTATCTGCATATCAGAATCGGTTTAGTGGAATATATAATAATAAAATACTCATGATTTTTTAGTTACCTTTTTGGTTTCTTCCATAAGGAGAACACGAGAAGACCAAGAATCAAGATTAAACCGGACTAACCGGTCAATATCAATCATGAGATGGTCTTTAATGATTGAAGAATTAGCAAAGCTCATGGTTAAAGAGTGCATACGTTTATGCAAAGAACCTTTCATAAGAAGCAAAGAGTGTTTTCCCAATAGATTACATATTGAAGAAGGATATGAACATTCGAATAGTTTCCCTTCATTCTGAAGAACAAACCGGTTTGTTTCCGGGTCAGCTGAGAAAACCGTTGGTTCACCAAACAGATGTGTCATAAAAACCGAACCGTACCGGGCTACTCTCTCGTCTATGAAAGGCTCAGGATTCTCTGTTTTGTAAGCTGAGATCAGCTGTAAAGTCTCTCCTATGAGAGGAAGACCAAGACTTCCTGGAGGAAGACCCATCCGACGGTAAAGGGTACGGCGGAGGAGNAAGGCCATTGATGATGATGATGAGAGAAGAAGGAGAAGAGAGTATTAATGGAGAAGAGAGAGTGGGCACACGGACGGGTTCTGCATAAAGTAGGACCTTTCATCATTCTTCTTCTTCTTTTATTTTCCTAAAATTATCATTTAATATTATTCAATTCAATATATAATGATTTTTACTATATATTAATCATTTATTCTATGAAATATTTTCAACATATATTGTATATGTGGATTAATATATTGTGTCTAAAATATTATATATTATTAGTTTTATGTAATGCAGTAAGTGGTATGAAAATTATAAAATATCAATTTTAGTGAAATATAATAATAATCCTCTTTCTCCTACATAAAATATTTAGGGGTATCTTTCAAATTGAACATTTTTAATTGATTATAAAGATTTAGTTACAAAACTATACTTCAATATTAAAAGAAAACATATACATATATATTAACATCAATAATTTTTAACAAAAATAAACATGAGTATGAAAATAAATAGATAATTTATAAAACATGAGCTTTCCCACAAAACCTAGAAAGAAAAGTTGACTATAGAAGAGTGGCATGTGCATTGTTGGTCCACAAATGGCCTATGAACATTTCACATGTCTCTCTTTCTTTCATCCAAAGTTATCATTTCATGAGTTTTCCAACATCTCTTTTCCTTAAAAGATATATATTTCTTTATTCTATAACATAGTTAGGTCTCTTCATAACTTATTAGTAATAATACCAATTGTGTTCAATACTTCATAATGAGTTTTGATGTACTTACTTACATGGTACTTTTAGGTTGTTTCATTATATAGCATTAGTTTTATGGATTTGGGTTTTTATTTAATTAATCACCATATCAAATATTGCTTTATTTATCAATATTTCATATTATCCTTTTTCATCCACTCAGATAAATGGTTCTTTAAATATCAAAAAAACAAAATTGGTTGAAATACTTTATACACAAAAAAGAGAAAAATGGGTCAATGTAAAAAAGCATATATATATGAGTAAAAAACTAAGGAAGAGTTATAGAAGTAGTGATTAGCAACACTTGCCTCTCTTAGCTCTAAGTTTAATTTTACTTTTGTCTTCTATTTTTTATATGCTATGAAATCTCAGTGAATCCTCCATGAGTCCCCACCTAGAATCACATCTTCAATCATTTATAACACATGGGTCTAATAATAAAATTATTAGTGTAGTTAAATTTCAAATGTATATAAAATTTAGAAAGCTAAAACTTTGAACCATAAGAATGAAACTATTTGGTTCACTATTTTCTTTACCACATACTTAGCTTTATGTTAATTAAGTTACTATATTATGTATGGAAAAAATAAAATGATATATATGTAGTAAGAAAAAAAGGAGAGTGTAAATTCAAATGATTTGGTGCCTATGTTTTTGTTGACTCTAAACCCTATTCTCATGTTTATTTCCTTCTTCAACAAAGCAAACACTAAATGCAAATTGCTAAAAACAGAAACAATCTCACAATTTCTTTTGAATATATAATTTTGAAATGCAAGTGGCTTTTAAATAAATGTTATTTTCAATTGATCCTCAAATATTTTTACTATTTTTATTCTTCTTCCTCTCCATGTAGAGATCAAGTTACCTCCACTATGCACCCTTTTAAGCATTCATAATATAATATTTTTATCCGGTTATTTTTTTTACCGTTATATGCCTTTTATAAATAAGTAAAAATAATTTTATATTTTCTAAAGAGTAATTATTTCTAATACCATCATTTCTAGTTTATGTTATAAAATTATATTATTTTATTTAATTAGACATAAATCCTATTTTTTTATTAAAATTATATTTTTAGTTTAATGTTAAGGTTGAGTATTTAGTGGTTGGATTTATGTTTTATTATTTGTGTTGAGTATTTATTGGTTGAGTTTAGTATTTATTGTTTGAGTTTTGTGTAATTTCTTAAAAATATAATCTAATTTTTAGTTCAATTAAATTAATAAATGTTAATTTTGTCTTAAATTAATTTTAATATTATTTATAAAAATTAAATTTAATTTGATGGTATTTTTGAAAATTGTTTTTTACTAAAATATAAATTAATAATTTACATCCTCCAGGAAGGAAATATATGTAATATAAATAAGGTTAAGACAACAAACATTAAAACTGATAATAGATGAGTGGAATGAAGATTTGTGATTTGACAAATCACGAGACACACAAACATTACCATATCTTATAAACCCACGTGTGAAGTGACATTTTTCAGCTTCTGTCCAAAGATTTAGATGCCTCAATTCATCTTCATTGTCTCTATTGTCTTGTTTTTTAGTTCTCATTCTCATAATTTGTACTTGATTCTGACCACTACACATAACTCCATTATTACATCTCATTTCTCCGTTATTAATATAATTTCTGTGAAAGAAAATAACTAATATACGTAATTGCAAATCCCACAAAACCAAGAAAACGAAAACTCTGTTCTTGGGTACATTCATTTTTTAATAAATGCAGATTCAGCCAAGTCTATGGCTCGAGCAAGACCAGCTGCTTTGTTCTGACATTCAAGGTGTTCATCTTCTGGGTCACTATCAGCTACTACACCAGCTCCAGCTTGAAGATAAGCAACCCATTCACGGCGTTTGTTTACATCTTTATAAGAGTACATTGTATTATACTGACAAGCTGTTGGGAAAACAATTGTTCTAAGGGATAAAGCTATGTCCATATCACCAGTGAATGAAACACCTCCAAAACCACCACTGTATGGTCCACGTCGTGTTGGCTCAAGCTCATCAATTAGTTCCATGGCTTTAACCTTTGGTGCACCACTAACTGTTCCTACTGGTAAAGCTGCACGTAATGTGTCCCAGCAAGTTAAATCATCTTGTAACTCTCCTGTCACCTACACATAGAACTTAAAGATGAGATAAAGAAACATAACATTAAGCATTTGATCATACAATATCGCTTACGGTAGAGCTTATGTGCATAACATGTGAATAACGTTCGATGTTCATAAGCTTCTCTACTTTCACAGAACCATATTTTGCAACTTTTCCAACATCATTGCGACCAAGATCAACCAACATGATATGCTCAGCACATTGTTTTTCGTTCTCTAACAGTTCCTTCTCTAATCTCTTATCCTCAACTTCAGTCTTTCCTCTCTTGCTGGTTCCTGCTAATGGTCTATTCACTATCTTGTTCTGTATATGATATACAAAGATTAGCTTCATCACTAAATCCATCTTAGTCTATTAGTATTTTTAATGCAACTTTGAGATAAGAGAGATTTTTACCTGCTTTACTTTGGTGAGAATTTCTGGACTTGATGCTACCATAATACATCCTCTAGCCTGGTTTAGAGGACAAAACATCGTTAGTGGTTAATCTACCAGGTACAAAATGAAAAAGGATGTTGAAGTAATGTTCACTCTTCTCCACTACCAACCTGTAAATAACCCATATACGGACTTGGATTCACAACTCTTAGCGCTCTATAAACTTCAAAGGGGTCTGCAAATGTTCTTCGCTCAAAACGTTGACTCAGCACGATCTGGAATATGTCTCCTGCAAGTATATGTTCTTTAGCCTTGACCACAGACTCCTTGTACTCTTCACATGTCACGTTTGAGTTTTTCAACGAGGGCCCAAATTGTCGTGTCTGAAGATTCACGTTACCTGCAGCCAGCTTTGGCCTGTAGAGATTCACAGCCAGGAAAAAACAACTTTTAAGGATAGTAACCAAAGAAGGTCGCAAACTGATTCGAGTCACATATACTTACGGCTCGATATCGTGTAATTTGGCCACCAAATTCTCCAAATGTTGCATTCCATTATTATATGCCTTCTCGTAAGGAAGGCTCCCATCTAGTCTAATCCAGTGAATAACATATGCTTTCTGTGAAAATTAAAGGGAACACCTAAAGTTACTAAATTTTGAGACTTCACAATTTGATTCAAAACATGGATGATAACAAAAGTATTACCTTCTCTACATGATCAAATACAATTACATCGTCATAGAGACCAAGATGCATATCTGGCAAGTTCCTATCATCCTCAGGGGCTTTTGAAAATGGAAGTTTCCTTTTCTCGACATATCGAACTGTGTCGTACGAGAAAAAACCAACCCAACCACCTATATTATAAAGAAATCTTGTTAAGAGTAGCCATTTCAGTCAAAAGGGGCAGTATGTTGAGAAAAGATCAGCACAACAAAGGGAAACAGATAGCTCTCTATTTTATTGGTTGCTCTGTTGAAATAACATTTATGTGTTTACTATTAAGAATCCCACATCGCAAAAACAACTATACTATTATCAATCTATAAAACCAGTGGCTTCATTTCCTTAGCTTAACTATTCTAGAACGTGATTCGTTATAATAAAAATCAAGAAACATCTCTTACCACAAAAAGCATCTGGAAGGTCCTGAACAAGTTGAGGATCAGGGTTCCATGACTCAGAGATTTTTCTTGGGATCTCCATTGGATCTTCAACATATTCCTCAGTCATGCTTTCATTTTTGTGATCCATTACAGTAACTTTATTCTCCTTTGCCACGATTTCCATAGCAGGTTGAGCCCCAACAACACTATAACGACCCTATAAGGATCAATCCCATCAAGGAAACAATTAGAAACTGAGAAAGATGAACTGATTTACAAACATATGATTCACTTACAACGCTTGACATTTGAGAACCTGGCTCAACAGACTCAAAAAGAAAGCTAGGAGCTTCACGATCATCTTCTTTCACCAAACACCGGTAAGCAAGAACAGGAGTAAGCTGATCGGAGAATATACATCGGTAAATTGGTATAAGGTTTGTACTCTTAGAAGCATCAGCCAACTTTTTAATATCGCTTACTGCAAAGAACAGATTCAGAACAAGTATCAGAGTTGTTTTCACACTATTTCTAAAGCATGAAGATTTACATTCAAAATCAAATTTAAAAAAAAAAAAAATTGAAGATTGAAAATAAAACTATAGAGAGCATTGAAATTGTAATTTAAAAATACAAATACCAAATCAAAACAGAGAGCATTGCTTCATCACCTATTGAAGCTTCCGACGACACAGAAACACAGTTAATCGAACGGAAAGATGGCGCGTAAGCCGAGCTTCTACTGGAAAATCCAGTAACGGTCACAGAAGAAGAGAGTCCACGAAACGCCACAGAAGGGACGAGCCGGCGAGAGAAATTCAGAGGTTGCATCGTCGCAAAATTCATAGCGGAAGACATAGTAACGGCTATAAACAAACTCGGTGGAGGTGAGAAGCGGCCGCCGGAATGTTGAGAAGATTTAGAGGTGACGGCTAAAAGAGTAATTTGTTTGTGAATATTCTATTATTCGAATGACGAATAAGTAACTTAGAAGATGATGGCATATTTATAAAGATGCGCGTGGCATGACCATGTGACATATCCTGAATTGACTATAATACCCCTCACCTGTAAATATTCTCTCATCTGCCCTAGTCATGTGTCATGAATTGACTGTAAATACCCCTCACAATCTCACATGCACTCTTTCACTAAACTATTCTTCATTTCTTGAGTCAAATCTTAAATGTATGGATATAGAAACTTTGACATTTTTCTGGAATTAACATTATATATATAGGAAGGTTGCTTTTAGATACTACCAACCAAAAATCAAATCCCATCCACATTAAAAGCATGTGCTATAACTTCTGTTATTCACCTTCCATGGTTTTATTAATATTTTTTCTTCCATTAACTAATTCTAGTTCTGGGCATTCGGTTTACCGAACTAGATCGATTTTGGTTTGTTTTGTTTTAGATGAGTAAACCGATCGGAACTTTTCTATTTTTAATTCGGTTTTCGATTCGGTATGAATTAATATTCGATTAACCAAATAATAGTAAAAAATCATATTTCAGTTGGTTTATTTGGTTTGTTCGGTTTATTCGGTTTAATTTACATCGAATAAACCGAACCAAAA
>KE159373.1:62160-81169 GCA_000411055.1 Leavenworthia alabamica
GATGCTCTAAGGTTAGTCCTGAACCATTCGGTTTGGTTTACTGAAAATCAAACCAAACTAGATCGATTTCAATTTGTTCGATTTTAGATGAATAAATCGATCGGAATTTTTTTATTTTTACTTCAGTTTTCGGTTCGGTTCAGTTCGGTTTGAATTTGTATTCGGTTAATCGAATAACGGTAAAAAATCATATTTTAGTTTAGTTTATTCGGTTTAATTTACACCGAATAAGCCGAATAAACCGAACCGAAAAGTGAATTTTCATATTTATTCAGTTTGAATTTGGAAACTTTTTTTAACCACAAACCGAACCGAACAAATCGATTTTTTCGGTTTTACTTCAGAACTGGTTTTTGAAAACTGAAAAATCGAAAAACCGAAAAAACTAAACCGTTTAAAACGAATAAACCGAATGTCCAGGGCTAATTAATCCCTTTTGTTTTAAACACTAATATTAGGAAAAAAAGAAAACACTGAATAACCAAAACTAAAAGTTATAACTATATCTTTTGTTATTCTGTTGAGTTGTGTAATAATAATAAGTCTCTTCAAATGCCAATCATCATGGTTTCATCACCAGTGAAAGGAAATGGGTAAGGTAAACATACAAGCAAAGAGAGTAAGAGAACCATGATTCCTAGAGATACATACTTATCTTCAGGCTCTGTGATTTCTTCAGCCAATGGAGCAATTGGTCCACGCTGCAGGAAAAATATCAGAACCACCCAGTAGAATGCCACATCACTGAACAAAGCTGATAATCCAAGAAGAGCTAAGGAGACACTCGTGAGCCGTGTTGCGGTCTGAAAACATTTGAAGACATATATATTCTTATTACTACCTAGGCCAAAGCTATATTGGTTTAATGTTTATAGTTTACCTTTCTACCCCAAATGGAAAAAGCTATTTTGCCACCATCGAGCTCTCCTGCAGGGATACTGTTAATGCCATTGATGAGTAGTCCAGCCCATGCCCATATCACAAGTGGGTTTAGAGATATTGAAGTTCCTTCTTTGAGTACATTGCCAAGTAGGAGCTTTGCTATAATTAACACTTCAGCATCAGTTTTCAGTACTTATCATAAAAGGTTATTATGAGTTATAAAGCTTACCAATACCACCAACAAGGAAGGATTCATGAAACACTGATGCATCAACTACAACACCAATGCCATCACTAGGAGGTACAAAGAACCCTACAAGAAATAGAATCAAGCCTAGAGAAAAGCCAGCCAAAGGTCCTGCAGCTGCAACTTTCAAAAGATCTTCTCGCTTGGGTACTATATTTTTGATTCTTGTTATAGCACCGAAAGAGCCTATCTGCGATCTAAAACATGTTCATCAGATGTTGGAAAACCAAATTCCATGTGAAAGGAGGTTTCTGATCTTTTAACGATAATATTGCAGCTTCACCTGCCAACTTGGCACAAAGAATGGAACACCAAGCTTTATTCCTAAGTTATTTGCAACTAAAATGTGTCCTAATTCATGTACTCCAAGGACAAGAGCGGTGACAAGAGCTCCTGGTAAGCCATCTTTCAACAGTTCAAGGTTGTCAAATGCCGATCTGCAATCAAATTATTGGGTGAGATGAGAAAATGTAATGATTTGGAAGCATATTATGTTCTGGAGAAAACATGGTTTAAGATGTTCTTACAGTAAGTCAGATTGCAAGGCGGGTACATTCCGCAGAAACAATGTAAACAATGCCACCAATCCAAAAGAGCCAGCAGCAAACCATTCAGGAACAGCTGCAATCGTATGTAGCATCCAGCTAAAACTTTTACAAATCTGAGAGATATCCTTATAACAGGGAAGCATATAGTAAAATATAATACCTGTTGTATCAGGTTCTAAGGACCTTCGTGGAACAACAACAGCCACAGGTTTATCATCCTCAGGATTGTTCAGGAGGAAAAGCTTGTACTGATCACCAAATTTATTCTGAAGATTGATGAGCAATTCACGATCAAACTTTGTCATAACATGTGCTTGTCAACCATCTTAACTAAGAAGGCTAACCGAGAAAGAAGACTTGTTACCTCCATCCTCGTCTTTATCTTCTCGTAACTTTTGGCAGGCTGACCTCTTAGATTTCCTTTAAACAACACCCCACCCTACCAATGTTATCCCGAAAACATCATATACCTTAGTCTTTATCTTTCATTTCATCGTTAAAAGCAAAGTTGAATATCTTACTGACTCACCTCGTAAGGTTCTTGGCTTGTTACGAAGAAGGTGTCAAACCCAAATACTTGACCCATCAAAATATCAATGGTTTCTTTAGGGAGTCTCATGGAATCATCTAATTGTAATGGCTGTTCACAACAACTTTTTATGAAAGATTAAAAAACAGAAAGCTTTAAGCTGCCATTGTTGTAAATCATACTTACGTTCACACCAGGAAGAGGAGAACCACTGCTAACTTCTACTTTATCACCGTCCTATTCCAGATGCATTATAGTACAACAAATCAGAAACTATATGGACAATGGTAGCTAGTCTAGTAACAAAAATTATTATTGAGCTTCAATTTTACCAAGGATGCATAAGTTTTCAAGTAAGAAGACAATAACCTGAGAACTGGATTGAGATTTGTTTTCCTCCTCATTAACCACTGCTTCATTCACAACTGTTGGTTGTGAATTCAACTCAGTAGGAGTTTGTGTAATAGGATCACCTGCTGAAGTCTCTTTGTCTTCTTCACCAGTATCCTGCAAAGAAGAAGTTATGAACTCAGACCCGAACAATCTAAAACCACATTGATACCAAAGCAAATACCTCATCGTTATTGCCTTCAGGTTCGGCTTGTGTATCCGTCACTCTAACAAAAATCTCTCTCTTTCTGAAAACTCTTAAGTTCAAAAGCCACCAGAGTAAGCAGAAACGAAGTATAGAAGTGCTGAGGAATAAACAAAAGACAACAATATGAAACCTTTCAAGCTTCAGATCCTTCTTCCTTAGAGATGTCATTGTTTTCCCAAAATCGAGACTCGAAGTAGCTACAGATGGCTGAAACTGAAGACTACAACATGAGCTGCATTGCGATAAGACGCAGAAATTGCTACGAAAACTAGCCGCGAGATTCATCTCTTAAGAAGACAATCAACAAGTTCGAAAAGTCTAGACTTGTAGGTTCTCCGATCAAAACCCTGATGCCATTGTCCTCGTGGTTCTTATCGCTGGGGAATACAGAGCATCTTTTTTCATTTATCCGTTGGATGATCTTTTTCCAAGAACTTAACAGCTTGTAGTTTTTCACAATTAGAACGACGTGAAGTCCGTTTCTTAATATTTTAAACGACACGCGTGTATTCAGTCGAACATCTACTTTTAACATTATTAACCGTAGCTAGTTGTCTTATTGTCTACTTGTCCCATGAGTTGTTACATCGTTATTACATTATTTTTCTTTGATCTATTCTTGTTTTCGCTTATTACATTAACAGGCCCTTAGTATTGGGCTTAGCAAAAACATAGGCCCATTATTAAGAAAACTTAACAATAAAAGCAATTAATTTAGTGTTGAGGTGCTTTTCATTTCCTGGAGAAGAAGCAAAGTCAAGCTCCGTCGAGATCGGAAATTTCAGTGTTTTCAAATCTTCACCTGAGATATCAGATTAATTTTTTTTTAGCGAAGGTTGATTCTTCCAAACATGGATGTGATTAAAACGCAACAGATATCAGCAAGGACGATCGAGAAGGTGGTTGTTCACCCACTTGTCTTGCTTAGTATCGTCGACCATTATAATCGCGTCGCTAAGGACTCTCGCAAGCGTGTTGTTGGCGTTCTGCTCGGGAGCAGCTCCCGTGGTATCGTTGATGTCACTAACAGCTATGCAGGTGCGCCTTTATTTGATCTTACTGCTTGCTCGTCTTAGATCTCTGCTATACTGGAATATAAAGCTGCAATTTAGGGTTTTTGTTGAGGAATTGTGCATTTTTAGAAATCGATTTTGGTATACTGTTTGATGTTTATTTCAGCTAACTCACTAGCTAGGGTTGGGGATTCAATAATCGAGTACTCGGTTGAGTCTTATGTTTTTGAGCTTCCATACTAGTTGGATTACAGAGAAAGAACTAACTTTTAGGCTTATTTGTTGAAGATTTAACTATATTTTAGTTTGCAGATATGTTTAGCTTTGGACACTGTCACTAGGAACCTCTTGAATTTAAATAGATGTTGCTTACATATGACTTATTTAACATTTGGCAACTTGATTTGTAGTGCCCTTTGAGGAAGATGACAAAGATCCAAGTATCTGGTTTCTTGATCACAACTACCATGAGTCAATGTTCCACATGTTCAAGAGAATTAATGGTATTTCTCAGGAAGCTGATGGTTATACCATATATGACAATGCAAACTCTTTTAACAAAAATATATATACTTTTGCTTTTCAGCCAAGGAGCATGTTGTAGGTTGGTACAGCACTGGCCCTAAACTTCGAGAGAATGATTTGGACGTTCACGCCTTGTTCAATGGGTTAGTTTCCAGCTTAATCATTAATATAGAAATTTATTGGCAATTATCTTATTTTAGGCTGAGAACCGTTTTTCTTCCCACTTTATCTTTTTTAATTAAGCTTTGTTATGCTTCTTGTGCTGCAGCTATGTTCCAAATCCGGTGTTGGTCATTATTGATGTCCAGCCTAAAGAACTTGGAATCCCCACAAAAGCATACTATGCAGTGGAGGAGGTCAAGGAGGTAAGATACATACCCTTCCTAAATATTATGCACTTTGTACAGTTTTATCTTTATATTAATCATGTTAATTAACGACTTGTTTGTCTCTTCAGAATGCTACTCAGAAAAGCCAGAAAGTCTTCGTTCATGTGTCTACAGAAATTGCTGCCCATGAAGTTGAGGAAATCGGTATGTCCTTATTCCTAAAGACAGAACAAGTCCCTTTATGGTTTGATTACCTTGTTTTGGTGCTAAAAATTTGTATTGTGTGATTGCTTCTGAAGAATTTATTTTGACTCTTGTTTCTTGTACAGGCGTGGAACATTTGCTCAGGGATGTGAAAGACACAACAATCAGTACCCTGGCAACTGAGGTACTTTTCTTTACAATGCTTGAATGTTTCATCATAGTCTCTTGAAATCAGGATGAGTGCCTTGGAGGATTTATAATGATATTCTTGCAAGGTTAATTTATGAAGATAATAATAGTTTCTGCTCGAAGACGAAGACTCAAATTACATGTATTGTATTTTGCACCAGGTCACTGCAAAACTTACTGCTTTGAAAGGGCTGGATGCACGTCTTCGGGAGATTCGGAGTTATCTTGACCTTGTAATTGAAGGAAAGCTCCCTCTAAACCATGAGATTCTATACCATCTTCAGGTTAGAACTTACATATATGTTCATTTAGGTGTGAAGATTCAAATCTATGTAATTTTGTCTCTGTCATTGTATGTGCATCTAACGAAACATTCATCTTAAAATTCATAGGACGTTTTCAACTTGCTTCCTAACCTGAATGTGAACGAGTTGGTCAAGGCCTTCTCAGGTGTGTCTCTGCTGTCAATTTTGTTATTATAGGCTTGTTTGCTTCATGAGTCTTAACTGCATTTATAATGTGTAGTGAAAACAAATGACATGATGCTCGTGATCTATCTATCATCCCTCATTCGAAGTGTAATTGCGCTCCACAACTTGATTAACAACAAGGTTAGATCTTAACTCCTTCACAAAACACAATAATGTAAAAACACTTGATTTTTGATTGTGAACTTTGTCATGGGGATGCTATGTTTCAGTTACTGAACAAGGAACACGAAAAAGCAGAGGACTCGAAGCCTGTGGCCATACCCGCCACGAGCTAAATGCTGTGTGTTCTGTTCCCACCAAAAGAAGGAACAAGTCAGGGGTAGGACGAATGATGAGTTTAGTTTTATATCGACTCTACGTAAGAGTGTTGATTTTTCAATCGTTGTGATTCAGAATGTATCAAAGAGTCTTTTCATTAAATTTCATTTACTTCTAAATTAAAATAGTTATAACAAAAAAACTTTTAAAACCGGACCTTATGCAAATATTACAGTTCTAAACATGACAAATTTGAAAGTGGAATGCAGAATCAGCTTTTACTTATATACCGTTTACGAGTTGGCGACCCATATACTGTATTTGTGTTTAATGTGATGAATCACTTTCTATAAATCTAAAACTTGATTTTTTTTGGATATATATTATGAAGGAGATGGTGAAGCAAAGAGCATGAAGAAGAAGGTTTTTGTGGTTTGTAATATAGAGAGAGAGTGTGTTTATAAAGTTTTAGCCAATGGAACCACTACACTCTTTTTATATTTTTTATAGATTTCTAAGGATATATATTGACATTTTTTAATTTTAAAGTAAACCAATTTCAAGTGTAGAACTATAAAGATCTAGGTTTTAAATCTTTTTAGTTAGTGGGGTTTGACTACATTAGATTTACAAAATAATGTTTAAATTTTGTTGACTATAACTATAAGTCCATAACTTACAAATGCTATACAGAATTTGGCAATTTAACTTAGTTAAATATTTCAAAAGGTTCATTAAACATGATCTGGACTTATCTGTTTTCTATATAATCCATCTATACTAACAACAAAGAAATATTCATTTTGGTATAAAATCTTACAGAAGAAGAGAGATCAACATACAAAAAAAAAATGGCTTGGAAAGAAACTTGAAGAGTCTATGTTGTAGTAACAGTAAGCTGAGCAGACTGAAGTCTCTGCAACCATGCGATTCTCAAACTAGGCTTCTTCAGTTCTAAGAAGATCTCTCTATACTCTCTTCTCACAAACAGATCTAAAGCAAACAAGTAGAGTTCACTTCCTGCCTCCATATTCTCCATTGCGTCAAGGCTTTGAATGCATTCTCCAATGCTGTAACTCAGCTTTGCTGGTTCAATCTCAACGCATACTGGAGTTTCCTCCAACAGATCCTCACTCATTAACTTCACAACATCAAGTGGTTGACCACTGTCTATACGATAACCTCCATTTAACCTGGGAGTTTCTGCTTCATCTATGTGTAGGTTTGATAATGGAGTTTGGTCATGCCAATGTGGTAACTCAGAACGATAGCAAATGAGGTTCTTGCGTGAAGGAGGAGGAGTGTATGTTTCTCCAGGTTCTATAACTCCATTGAAAATGATTACTAGTTTATCAGCATGAGGAACTTCCTTGTGACGGAACTGTCCTGCTCTCGGGTTTTCCTGTGATAAACCAAAGAGAAAACATATGTTCTTTCGCCTTTTCTCAAAATATGGATGAAGAATCAAAGTTAGACAAGTCATATGATTCATACCTGAATATAGATTTTCCATTCCTCTTCTGTAACATCGAAACTACGAGTTTCTGTATCCCATTTCATATTACAATCTCCAACAAGTTGACACCAGATCTTCCAAGCTTTCCTAGTACAATCCCAGTGGTTTTTCAGCTGTGCTCTTGAATAACCAAGTCCTGTTTTTTCATTAATGGTCTCGAGAATCGTCTTCCATCCTTCTTTGTTAAAATGTGTGTCAGGTCTGTTTCCTTTTAAAGTCTCTTGAACCAATAGATCAAGAAACAACTCATGTGTAGACGGAGACCAATACCCTTTTATTTGAGGGTTAGATGAACTACACATACTTTGGTTATCTTCATCTTCTTCCACATGAAAACTTCTTCGCCTCTTCCTTACACTCAAAACTTCATTAACTCTAACCTCCTCTACATTACTACCCGCAAAAATAATCTCTAACTTCTTAAGATCTTGTGGAACACTCAACCGAAACTGCCCTGCATCAGGATTATCCTGTAACAAAAACAATCACCTTTGTAGCCTTACAAATAGAGCATTGCCACAAAAAACACAACTAGTTTTGATTTTTGATTAGTAAACCTGTAAATAGTTAGTCCATTCATCGCCACTCGCACCAAACATGTTGGTTTCAGGATCCCATTTCATATAACTACATTGAACAAGTCTACACCATATTTTCCATTGTCTACTCATTGTATCCCAATGGTTTTTAAGTTGCATTCTATCATACATAGCACCAGTCTTCTCTTGAAACGATTTCAATATATTCCTCCAACCTTCTTTTGAAAAATGTGTTCCTGGTTTATTCCCTAACACTGTTTGCTCCACGCATAAATCCACAAATACTCTGTGGTAATTAGGCTCCCATACAGCTTTTGGTCTCATCTCCAAAGCCTTAACAATGCAAAATCATAAGTGTACATATGTTGAATCATTACTATAACAAAAGTACTTTGAGAGACTGTGACATTAAGAATACACTAAAGTCCATATTCTCAAGAGTTATGAATTTGCAGACAAACGCAATTATATGATTTTGCGACTTTCAAACTTCAAAATCCCAACAACCAAATGAGAAAGCTGGGAATTTACACGAAACCCTAATTCCAGTTATCTAATGATTGAGTGATTATAGTTAAGATCTTACCTGAGGATACCGCAGAAAAAAAAGGAAACACAAAACGTTCACCAGGAATCTGATAGAAACGCGATAGCGATTGAGTGGCCACACTGTGCCGGGTGTAGCAAAGGAAGCAGATCGCGTTTTTTTCTAGCTGTTTCTGTTTTTTAGCGTTTGCGCTGTACCGTACAGAGTTGCAACTGGCATTAGTTCCTTAGATTTATGGGCTGGGCCGAAATATTAGTCATGGGCTATATGGTCTCTGGACCAATGAATTAGACCGGGTTTTTCGAAAGACCATAGCCCATGATTAATAATTCTGCTTTTCCTATCACCTGTCACAAAGCACATAACTTTAAGAAGAAAATGACATAACAAAGGGAAATTTCTTCTCTATTTCGATTAATTAAATCGGTATTGTTATAAATGTTGACAATCACAGAACTAAAATGTATGGAATTAAAAAAAAAAGTTACTTATTAATAAAAAAAATCCTATAAATTTGTTGACTTTGGTAATCAATCATCTTTGTGTTGCTTCGTTATCTTCTTGTTTATGCCCAGCTTTTCATTTAAGACAAGAGTCAGAGTTATGCTGTGTAATATTTTGGTACCAACAGCACAAGAAAGACTACTTGCCTGTGTTTTCCATAGGGAAGAAAATATAAAACATATATATAAAGGGATGAACAGATGAAGAAGAAGAAGAAGCTTGGTGTGTGTGTTTAGTATTTAGTAATGTTCTCATTTGCTTCGTTTCTTGGCTTCACTGTAGAGTATAACTCCACAAACAGTGAGAGAGTAACCAAGCATTCCGGTTACTGAAACCGGATTCTTGAATATTAGAATAGATACAACCACTGCTACTGCTCCTTTCGCATTTCCTAGCACCTATATACAAAGCAAATCTCAAGAAACATGAACACTAGTTCACTAACAGGACCAATCAGATTATTGTTTCTCATCACTAGTCTTCTTACCTGGAGTGTCAGGGCACTAGTGTGTTTAGTGACTAAGAAATTTGTCAAGTTCACGAAATAGGCAAGTGCTGAATTGAATAAAAGATACCAGACGATTCTGAAATCATCTCTTGCAAGCGCAATTGTAATGCCGACAACATTTTTCTCCATGATAAGAGTAGCAGGCAGAAGAAACACTACAGCTATTGGAGCCATGTAAAGAAGGAGATTCATAGAGTTGAGCTTTTCCCTTCAATAAAATATACATTTTATAATCTTTTTCAGCAACACTCTTTTAACATAACTGAACTATTAATATATATATAAACCTCTTAACAAGGACAATGCAATAATTTATTACCCTTCAGAAGAAAGCAAAATCCCTTGAAGCACTGATTTAAGTGCTCTAGCAGCTGTGGCTGCAATGCACATAAGGAATCCAAACAGATGAAAGCTTGGCTCACCCTGTAAATATCAAACATATAATATAAATAAAAACAAGGCTCTCTGTGAAATCAAGAAGATCCCAAAGATATATAAAGAAGGCTAACACAGAATTCGGAGAAGCCGAGCACAAAATACTGCCAAAATAATACAATTCAACAATGTCTGAGCTTGTTCCAAATGAATCAAGTCATCAACCATTTCTCAGCTCTCAATGAAATGGAATCAACTAGGACTTATCTTGTAAAATTCAAACTATAAACTCATACTTCTGCTTCAAATATAAGAACTCATCACCAGTTACAACACATAACCATCTTAACATTCAAATTATATCACAACTAGAGTGAATCCTAGAGTTGAAAGAAGTGAGATTTACCCCACTGGCAATAACAACACCGGTGACAACAGGAACAAGAGTGAAGTAAGTTAACCAAGCCTCTCTTTTAAGAGTCATCAAATAAGCAAACACAGCTGTGAAAAACGGCGTCGTAGCACCAATAGCTTGATTAAACGAAACAGGTAAAAACCGAAGAGATATATTTCCAAAGACCACCGACACACAAAATACAAGACTTAAAGCTGAGATCTTAAAAAACTGAACACGAGATCGAATCGTTTGCATAGGAACCATCTTCAACCAAGCAATGGCAACATAGCTAAGAAGAGAACAAGCTGTCATATGACACATAGTGAGGAAAATGGGATACTTGAATCCATAATTGCTAAGCAAATACTTGTTTAACAACAAAACTCCGATGTTTGATGAATACCAAGATGTAACTAGTCCGATTGTGAAAAACCGACCATTCGTCGCCATCTTCATCTCGATCTGAATTTAAATCTAAAACCCTACCGGAATTGAAAATCGATCTGGGACAGGAGATAGAGATTTGATGATGTTATTACATTGATGGGTATGATGGATTAGGTTATAACACGAGAAAATGGTGGAAACGAAGAAACCGGGAAACAGAAAGTTTGGATTTTTAGAGGAAAGATGATGATGATGAGGAGAAGCTAAACCTACTAAAAGGAGAGATCTTGGCTCTAGCTCTATGCTCTTAGTAACAACGCTTCTCTCTATTTCTTTCCTCTTTTATTTTTTTTACTTTTTACAGTTTCATGAATTTGGTGCGTTACTTATTATTTTTTACAGTTTCATATTTTTCTTGGGAAATTGTCATGAGTTAAAGTAAAATCCCAAATCTCAATATATCTGATAGAGACAACACAAGAGTATAATAATATAATAATCAAAAAGGTCAACAAAACCGGTGGGAAATTGAATGGGTCATTACAACACATAAAACTTTTTTTGTCTCCTTTATAAACTCTCCATGTCTGAATAAACAAAACGATTGGATAAAAACTACATAAAGATTCGATCTTCTCCAAAAAACCAAAACATCAATGGAGATAAGAAATGGTTTACGAGTGATTCTCTTCCCTCTTCCATTACAAGGTTGCATAAACCCTATGCTTCAGCTCGCCAACATCCTTTACTCTAAAGGTTTCTCCATAACTGTAATCCACACGCGCTTAAACGCGCCAAAAGCTTTAAGACATCCTCTTTTTACTTTCTTACAGATCTCTGATGGCTTGTCTGATACTCAGATTAACGAAGGTCTGACTTCTAATGTTATGTCTTTGCTCGATCAAATAAACGGCACCGCTGAGTCTCCGTTTCGTGATGGCTTACGTAAGCTGTTGGTAGAATCGAAAGAATCAGAGAAGATTAGTTGTTTGATAGATGATTGTGGATGGATCTTTACACAATCAGTCTCAGAGAGTTTGAATATTCCCAGGCTTGTTCTTTGTACTTTTAAAGCTAGTTTCTTTAATGCTTATCCGATTCTTCCTCTTCTCCGAACCAAAGGTTATCTTCATGTTTCAGGTAATTAATTCTTCCTCTAATTCTTATTTATAATGGATAGGTTTAAGATGGGTTTGAAACTTAGAACATTTTGTGTTCTTGTAAGATTCGGAAGCAGAGGACTCTGTTCCTGAGTTTCCCCCACTTCAAAAGAGAGATCTTTTAAAGGTTTTAGGAGAAGACGGAGAGAAACTTGATCCGTTCTTACGTACAGTGGTTGAAACAACTATGAGATCTTCAGGGTTAATATTCATGTCTTGTGAAGAACTTGAGAAAGATTCATTGACTCTTGCTAAAGAAATTTACAAGGTTCCTATCTTTGCCATTGGCCCATTTCATAGCTACTTCTCTGCTTCATCAAGCAGCTTATTCAAACAAGACGAGACTTGTATTCCCTGGCTAGATAATCAAGAAGATAACTCCGTTATTTACGTGAGTCTAGGAAGTGTTGTGAACATAGCGAAAACAGAGTTTTTGGAGATTGCTTGTGGTTTAAGCAATAGCAACCAGCCTTTCTTGTGGGTTATACGACCTGGTTTAGTACTCGGGGCTGAGTGGATTGAACCGCTCTCTGAAAGGCTTGTCAGAAGTCTTGAAGAGAAAGGAAAGATAGTGAAATGGGCACCACAACAAGAGGTTCTTGCACATAGAGCCATTGGAGGGTTTTTAACTCACAATGGTTGGAACTCAACGTTAGAGAGTATATGTGAAGGTGTTCCTATGATATGCTTACCTGGAGGTTGGGATCAAATGCTGAACTCAAGATTTGTGAGCGATGTTTGGAAGGTTGGAGTTCACTTGGAGGGGAAGATTGAAAAACATGAGATTGAGAAAGCTGTGAAGATGTTAATGGTGGGAAATGAAGGAGAAGAGATTCGTGAGAGGATGAAAGTTCTGAAAGATGAGGTTGAGAGATCAGTTAAACATGGAGGCTCGTCTTTTCTATCTATAGAGACTCTAACTTATCATTTACTATCGTTGCAAGTTGGGAATATTCTATAAAATATACCTCAACGTTTCTCAAAAAAAAAATTATATATATCTTCTGTTGTCGGAAATAAACCCAAAACTTTGAAATAAATTCATATTGTTTCTTCTTGAGCCAAAAAAAACATCAATTGACTTGTGGTTACAAAGGCAGGTAATTAATCTGGCCTTTCTTAAAGTAGATTATTTTAAAAACATTTTAAATTATTAAAATGTCTAAATTCAATTAAAAACGAATTTTTTCTCCTAAAAAAACAAAAATTTCGTTAAAGAGTCATGTACACTTATCACTTATCGTTTAAGTCTATGGTAGTGTTAGACTTGTAGGGGCCACTGACTAAACAACTTGTCTCATTAAATAGTGTCTCTAATATTCACCAAACATCATCATCATAATTTGCTTCTGGCAAAGAGAGAAAGAACAAAGAACCCTTTCAATGGAGAAGAGAAACGAGAGACAAGTGATTCTATTTCCTCTACCATTACAGGGTTGTATAAATCCTATGCTTCAGCTAGCAAAGATACTTTTCTCAAGAGGTTTTTCAATTACCATCATCCACACGCGCTTCAACGCTCCTAAATTTTCAAACCATCCTCTCTTCACTTTCTTACAGATCCCTGATGGCTTGTCTGAAACCGAGACTCAATCTCGGGATGTTTTACTTCAACTCACGCTTCTCAATAACAATTGTAAGAACCCATTTCGAGATTGTTTAGCTAAACTTATAAAACCTGATTCATATTCAGGAACAGAGGAAATGAAAGTTAGCTGTTTGATTGATGATTCTGGGTGGGTTTTCACACAAGATGTGGCTCAATGTTTTAATCTTCCAAGATTTGTCCTCTGTGCATATAAATTCTCATTCTTTCTAGATCATTTGCTTGTTCCTCAGCTTCGCCGTGAAGGGTTTCTTTCATTCCCAGGTACGGCTTCGAAAGATGAAAATTTTGAGATTTTACTCTTCATTATAAAATAGAATCAATGATTCAAAAGAACAGATCTTGTCTATATATCTATCGTCTGAAGTTTGGCATGTTTGGTTTCAGATTCCGAAGCAGAGGATTTAGTTCCGATGTTTCCACCACTTCGAAAGAAAGATCTTTCGAGAATAATGGGAACCAAAGCTCAGAGTGAGCCTCTGGATTATTACTTGCATAAGATACTCGAAACAACAAAACCAGCTTCAGGGATCATAGTCATGTCCTGTGAAGAGCTTGACCAAGCTTCACTTGCTAGATCAAACAAAGTCTTCAGCTTTCCGATATTCCCCATTGGCCCATTTCACATCCATGATGTTCCAGCCTCGTCTAGCAGCTTGTTCGAACCAGACCAGAGTTGCATTCCTTGGTTAGATAAGCACGAAACCAGATCAGTAATCTATGTAAGCTTAGGAAGTATTGTGAGTCTTAGCGAGTCTGAATTCTTGGAGATTGCTTGTGGACTAAGAAACTCTAACCAATCTTTCTTATGGGTTGTACGACCTGGTTCTGTCCAAGGCAGAGACTGGATCGAATCATTACCATTGGAAAGTATCGAGGGTAAGGGGAAGATAGTGAAATGGGCTCCTCAACTAGATGTTCTTGCACATAGAGCCACAGGAGGATTTTTAACTCATAATGGATGGAACTCGACACTAGAGAGTATATGTGAAGGAATTCCTATGATCTGCTTACCTTTCGTGTGGGATCAACTGTTAAACGCGAGATTCATTACCGATGTTTGGAGGATTGGTATTCACTTGGAAGGTCGGATAGAGAGAAAAGAGATTGAGAGAGCTGTGATAAGACTAATGGCTGAAGTAGAGGGAGAGGAGATTCGAGAGAGAATCCAAGTGTTACAAGATAAAGTAAGAAGATCAGTTAAACAAGGAGGATCGTCGTCTCGATCTCTAGATGAGTTGGTTGATCGTATATTATCATGTTAATATAGTCTTGTACTAAGTCCATCACTATCCATTCACCAGTGTAAAATGAGAAGACAATGATCTTTACTAGCCAATATCAAAGCCAGTTCTTATGTCTTAGACTCACAGGTTTGCTTTCTCTTAGATGCAAATGTTTCCGCAACTAACAAAGGGAAAGCTATGGTAGCATCACAGTATACCTGCAAGAACCATCACAGTACTTGAAACCACTTAGAGAGAAATTAGGAAATGATGTGAAGAAATAGAGAATCAGGTTTGAATCAGACCTTGACTGTTCTAGCTGATCCTCTTATTTTACCCCAAGACACTGCTTCATCAGGGCGTGCACCTGAGTCACTCCCATCAAATTCTTGCCCTGTGTTTATGAATACAGCGTAATCTGCACCATTACGCATCATATTGGCATTACATATGTGGTGCTTAGGCAAGCCTCCTCCAAGAATTATCATCCCTGTCTTTCTTGGAGTTGCTGTTCATGGCTTTGATATCTGTTCACAAACCATTAACTAGTTAAAGGACCATATAACTCTTAACACAATGCCCCCAAACAAAAACCAGAATGCCTGACAAAGCCCTTCACCAATCTCCCATGTCACAAACCCTTAGCTAGTTACAATACTCCTGCACTATATCTAACAACATTGAGTCATGAAGTGAAAGAAGTACCTTGCACTACATCAATAATGAGACCAGATGTACGAAAGGAGTGAAAGTACAGCATATCGCCAAGAGAGCCATCTGTTAAACCCGGGCAGAATACTGGAATATTCATCTACAAACATGACAAAAGACAGAAATATTCAATCCGAGTTCCTAAGAGTATGCCAAATAACAACAAAGGGTACAAGTTTTGCTACCTTGGATGCCCAATAAAGGTATGAGCTCTCATTGTTTATTTCTTTTCCCAGCCTAGCTAACAGTTTAGAAGGTGTCCACAATACATTCTACAAGAAAAAAACCAGAGGAGAAGAAGTATTCATCAACAAAGTTATGATCCAAGAGAGGACGCAAAATCTAATCTCCACTCATTAAACTTGGTGGCTCACATACAGTAAGTGCTACAAACACAAGGTATCCACAGAAGATTTGTTAAACTGGAAAAAACCATTCAAATCCAAGGGAAGATTGAATGATACCTCTTCATTCTGTTCCTTAAACATCTCATCAAAGATGGGAATAATCCAATCCTCAAACTTGCAATAGTTATCATTTGGAACAAGCAAGTTCCCAATTCGGTTCAATCCCTTAGACCGCAGATAAGCTCCCGGTAAAGAAAAATCTCCTTTAAAAGTAGGAGCAAGGCATTTAATGAGATCTTCTTCTACACCACCAGTTGTGGTGACTATAACATCAACCTATAGAAAACATTAGAATCAAACAACTTCTAATAAAAGATTCAAACTTTAATAAAAACTCATGACAGTGTTGTCACTAACCATATGATGCTGAACAAGATATCGAATTATATCTCTAACACCAGATGAAACAAGATTAGAAGTAAAACCTAGAAATATTTTACATTTCACAGATTCTCTGTAAGTTGGGTCTTTCTCTTCTTCACTACAGTCTTCAGCTACTATAGTTTCATCAGCTAATCTCCAGTCTAGCTTCAATACAAATTCAATCCTCATGTTACTAAAAAACGAATGGGAAATAAAAAAAGGAACTTTATTTTTTGATTAATTTAGAGGATAATAAAAAACCATTTGATTGACGATATCAATAGCTTCACCGAGATTTGAAGCTTGAAATCCAGTGGTGAGCATGGATCGGAGAAGCTTAGGATAATTTACTCCTTCATTAAAATCATATCCTTCGATTTTATCACACTTCCCTTCCAATGATTCAGATTCTTTGAAGACTGTGGAATGAACCGATGAGAAAACACGATCCTCCATGTTTGCTTGATGAACAAATTCGATTTCTCTGGATTGACAAGTGTAGAGGGGTTTTCTAGGGTTCTAGTAGACAGGAATAGTGTGTTTAGGTTCGGTCCGAATCTAAACTCGGGTTAAAAAATTTCCAATCAAATTCCACGGTTTGAATCGGTTCAATCCGGTACATGAAGTGTGTTAAAGGTGTATAAAGACAACATATACCAAAACAAAAAAAGTATGAAGACAATAATTTGAAAACCAAGATTGAATGTACAAAGGCGGGACGTGGATATAAGAATATATATTGACATCGATAACTTTAAATTAAAACTGTGAGTGGTGTGCCAAAAAGTCAAAAACTGTCACTTTAGTAAAAGTACTATACAAGTCATTTTGAATTTTTGTATAAACAAAACCATTTATTATTCGAATTTAGACGCCTCATTGTAACCTAAGCCTACTTGAGAGGGAGACCTTAAACGGCTACGAACTTTAACACGAATATCGATGGGACCGTTACGTTTGAATCAAAGCCTCTGATTACTATAAACATACATATTTACGAAAATGCCACTCACTTATTTGCATAATTTTCTCTACAACAAAACACACCATTAAATCACTTAATCCTTTTCAACTCCTAAATATTAATATTGGCGGCCTTTGTTTCTTGTATAGTATTCACTTGGAATAATATATGTTATTGTTTGAACTAAAACAATTAAATTAAATTTTTTATTTACTTCATTCAAAGTCTGAAAAAATAAAGATTAATTCCTTTTAACACCATCAAATGTAGTTCGTTGGACAAATATACATTAATTTTTCAATTAGACATAAATATCATTTTTAGTTAAAATTTATTTTTATTAAAAATTACATTTTTTATAAAAAATAATATTTTTATTTAATATTAGAGTGTAATATCTAATGTTTGGGTTTAATATTTATTATTTAGAGGTTAGGATTTATTATTTATGGTTAGTGTTTAGTATTTAGTATTTGAGTTTAGTATTTATTATTTACAGTTTAAAATTTTGATTTACAGATTAGAATTTAGTATCTAAGTTAGGGTTTAGTAAATAGTGTTTGAATTTAATATTTATTGTTTATGATTTATATAATTTTCTCAAAATAAAATCTAATTTTTAATCTTATTAAATTATTAAATGATAATTTATCAATTTTAGTTATATTTATAGAATATAAAACAAATTTAGTAGTATTTAAGACAAAAATAAAACTTACTAATCTTCTACTTTATTTAATATGTCAATTTTGGCATTTTTCACCTATCTAATTTATGTAACTAATAAAGTAATAATAATAGCCTCATGATTAATAACAAAACGAGAAATGCCCCATTTGTAGTAAAATACTAAAATAATTCTTCATTTATTACAATGGACAGAACCGTAAAATCGCACACCATACGAGAGATTTGTCCGCCAAAAATATAATTAAATGTTTTGAAATAAATAAAAGTCAAAAACTATTATCACACTTTACTCTACTCGTGACAGAGGAAGAGAAACAGAGAGCTTAGCTTAGCTTTATACCACCCGATTTTTTTTTCAAATTCATTACTTTTTTCTGCTCTCACAAAAGACACGTTTTTATCTTTATAATCTTATCTAAACTCTTTTGGGTTTAGCAAAAGAAAACAGTTTTCTAAAATTTGAAATTTTGTTTTTTAAAAATGGAGAATTTAGTGAAGAGCTGTGCAGGGGTCGAGAAGAAAAGAAGCAATTTGACTCAATCGGTTGAAGAATTAGTAGTAACAGAGTCAAAAGAAAGAAGCATCAGTACGAGTGGATCGAGCTACGAGAGTTCCTCTGCCACCGCCTCGTCTTCTCCACCACCATTGTCGCAGATTCTGGGTTGGCCAATAAGAAAAACCTCTTTACGAAAGAATTCAAATGAAAATGTTAAATTAAGTCATAAGAAATCGACCCTTGACGATGACTCTGTGTTTACAGAGAAAAAGGTGAATATTGCAGGTTAGTGAGAAAACAAAAATTGAAGTTTTTTTTGGGTTAAGTTGAAAAAAATTCTCTTACAATCCTATATGTTCTTATGTTTCTGTTAATTTGATTTTTTTGAATTAGATGTGAATATGATGATGGAGAGATTTGCAAAGTTGTTGCTTGGTGAAGATATGTCAGGTTCTGGTAAAGGCGTGTGCACAGCTTTAGCAATCTCAAACGCCATCACTAATCTCTGTGGTAATATAAAAACTCACTCTTGTGTTTGTCAAAAGACCATATTTATTTTCAAAGTGTTAACTTCAAAGCTTCATGTTTTAAGCTACAATTTTTGGACAACTATGGAGATTAGAGCCACTTTCAAGTGAGAAGAAGGTGATGTGGAGAAGAGAAATGGAATGGATTCTTAGTGTTAGTGATCATATCGTTGAGTTAACACCTTCAACACAAACTTATCCAGATGGCAAAAAGATTGAGGTAAGTTCTTGATTTTAAAACTTGTTGCTATATCACTTACTGGAGTTGACATG
>KE159377.1:553-12982 GCA_000411055.1 Leavenworthia alabamica
GATAATATAGTACGAAATATATGGAAAACATATATAAGAGGTGAAATATATGATTTTATATAATTAAGAGTTTATAGTATAAGAAATTTATTATTATTGATGATATATATGACTAATAATGTATGTGTGAAATATAAAAGTATTGTTAAGTTAAATATGTATTAAATAGTAAATTATATTGTTACCTTTCTAGTAATTTAATATAAATATTAAATAAAATATGATAATCCAATGACATAAACTATAATATACCACATTAATATAGAGTTATTTTTTAATTAGTACTTCCCAAATAATATGTAGTAGATTTAAAAACAAAAAAGTGAATATGGAATGATTAAACCATGTAATAACAAAGTCAAAATATAAATTTTGGTGAACCTCCGAAGATTGGAAATTTAACTACAGTGTATTGTTTCTTTACATCTAGCATGGATAGAAGTTTATTGTTTTGAGGCAGATTATTTGACATAAATATATACATTGTTTTCATAAAATTCTAAATAAATATAACTGGACTGGAATAGTATTGAATGACTAACAAATGAATAGAGAATTGTAAAATAATTTAATTATAATTAATCACAAATTATTAGTTTAATATTGATTAACTATAATTGTATAAAAATGATTAATTAACTTTATGATATATAATCCTAACTGTTTTAAAATATAACAATATGTATATATAATAAAATATGGTGGTATGTACCAGTTAAAATATTATTATTTAATTTATTCACTATAATTTAAAAATTTTATTGATATTAATATTTATGTGGTTATTAAATAAATAAATTATATTTAATTGTAATAACCGTAATTATATATAATTATAATCCTTTTTATAATTATTTATGTTATGTATTGATTCAAAAATTATTATTTTGTCTTATGTAACCAATTTTGTATAGATTGGTTTATTTTGGTTTAATGATTTTGGTTAAGTCACTGGTCAATTGTATATAAACCCTCATCTTGTACATTTGATAATTAATGTGAATGAAAATAATTAAGTAATATGGTATCAGAGAGATATTAGTCTCATTTTCACTTCTAAAACAACGCTTTTGTACCAAACTTTTTTTTTCTCTCTTCACCGGGAATTTTATCATCGGAATCTCTTCATTTTTGTTTCTGATATGCTCTATTATTTGTTCTCATGTGCCTAATCGATCTTCTATTTCCTTAATTTGAAGCGATTTGGATTTCAATGGGAAAGCGAACTTGCAAATCGAAGTATCGTTCAGTTGCTCCTACTTCTCCAGAATCGGATGCGATGTTGCCACCTCGAGCTCACAGTGAAGGTTTCGAGCCTCCTATAGCTTCGAGATTGGGAAATCGAGCTTCATCTGCTTCTTACGTTCGTCGATCTTCATCTACTCCTTTTGAAGTATCAGATTCTCCAGATAACATACATTCTCCATATCATTTACACAGTTCCGATCATCCTGATTTAGTTTTAGAATCTGAGCTCTTAGATGGCAATAATTATAGTATCTGGTACATTGCTATGGTTACGAGTCTAGAAGCGAAGAACAAACTAGGTTTTATAGATGGAACTATTGTGAAACCTAAAGAATCTGTTTCATATCAAAAAATTTGGTGTCGATGTAATAGTATGATCAAGTCATGGTTATTAAACAACATTTCAAAAAAGATATACTTAAGCATTCTGTATATAAAAAAATCAGCTGATATATGGAAGAATCTTCACACTCGTTTCCATAAATCAAACTTGCCTCGTTTGTACATCAACTTCATTTTCTTCATCAAGGAAGTTTAGATCTATCGACTTATCACTCTCAAACTCAAGCTCTTTGGGAGGAATTATCTTACATTCAGGTTGTTCCACTTACAGTTGAAGAGTTGCTTGCTGAAAAAGAAACCAACAAAGTTATGGATTTTCTTATGGGACTTAGTGAGCGTTATGAAAGTAACAGAAGTAGAATATTGATGAAGAAGATTTTACCATCATTATCTGAGGTATATCAACTTCTTGATCAAGAAGACAGTCAGAAAACTATGGGATATGTTGTATCTGAAGTAAGTTTTGCAGCTTTTCAAGTTGCATATCCACGCAAAGAGAGACCATGTAAATGTTTGAGAAGAAGATTATTTTCATTGTATATGAAGTTTTACATTTATATAGAGTTTGATAAAGAGATAATTGAGAATTATGAAATCTCAATTATCGTGATTGAGTATGTTTGACACGCCCCCTCAAGATGGAGGGACTTGCGAAACTCCAATCTTGCTGCGTAGAGATGTGAAGCATGAGCTCAAAAGAGGTTTGGTTCATGCATCCGCTAGTTGATCATGTGTTGAGACATGAGCTACACGAAGTTGTTGAGACTGAATCTGCTTCCTAATGAAGTGGTAGTCAAGTGCAATGTGTTTCATCCTTGAATGAAAAATCGGATTTGCGCAGAGGTATGTTGCTCCAATATTATCGCAGTATATCACAGGAGGTGTTGAAGGCGGGAAAACAAGTTCCGTCATGAGTGAAGATACCCAACGTAATTCAGAAGCTGTGTTTGCCACTAATCTGTATTCTGCTTCCGTGGAAGAACGAGCTATGTCCTTTTGTTTCTTCGATGTCCAAGAAATCGGTTGATCACCCAGATAAACAATATATGCATTTGTTGAGACATAAGTGTCTGTGTCACCTGTCCAGTCTGCATTCGAGAAAGCGTGAAGTGTAAGATTGGCTGAGCGATTAATAAATAAACCATGAGTTGATATGCCTGTGAGATAACGGAGGACTCTTTTAGCTGCTTGCCAATGCTCTGTCGTTGGTGAGTGCATAAATTGAGAGAGCCTATTGACTGCAAAAGCAATATCCGGTCTTGTGAAGGCCAAGTACTGAAGACTCCCAACCAGTGTCCGAAACTCAGTCGGGTTTTTGTGTAGTTCACCTGTCTTTGTCAGTTTTGGTGAAGAAGCCATTGGAGTATTTACAGGTTTGGCATCAGACATGTTCATCTTGGCCAGAAGATCAAGAATGTATTTTCTTTGATTCAGATGTAATCCACTGCTTGTCCTCATAACTTCAATGCCAAGAAAATAAGAGAGATTGCCCATGTCTTTGACCGAAAACCGTGTTGCCAGACGCTTGATAACCAGTTCCACAGCATTTTTGTTGTTGCCTGTAACAACGATATCATCTACATACACTAAGACATAGATTAATAACCTTTGATGTTGAAGGAATCAAACACCAATTTTTACATGTTGCAACTTTTAAGACAGCTCGAATCGTTATCACAGGACTGAAAGTTTTCTGGAAGTCAACTACTTGTTGTTGATTAAAACCGCGAGCAACCAGACGGGATTTATACTTGTCGAGTGACCCGTCAGGGAGTTGTTTGATTCGGAATATCCATTTTGTATCGATGATGTTGAACGACTGATTTGGTGGTACTAAATCCCATGTGTGATTGGCCAGCTGTGCATCAATCTCAGTAGACATGGATTGTCTCCAATGTCTGGTTTTTAACGCTTGTTGATAAGTTATGGGTTCAGTTTTTGTGTAAGTTGGGAGAGAGACACTGAAAGACCATTTCTTTGGCTTGAAGATGTTATTCTTTAATCTCGTTTTCATGGGATGGCGATTTGTGGTCAGATTTGGCTGTGGTTGCGGTGAAGAAGCTCTAAGTGGTTGTTGATTTTGGGTTTGTGATAATTGGTTCGAAGGATTTTGTTGGGTTTGTGTTTCTGGTTGGGCCAAAGAATTTTGTTAGTTATGTGTTTCAGGTTCGGTTAATGGGCTTGTTGGGCCTTGAGAGACTGAATTTAACTCTGTAGAGATAGAGTTATGTTTATCAGTTTCAACATTAAATGGAGAATATGTTGATACCTGAGGAGAGGAAGAATCAACGAGATTGGTCTCAGATTCCGTCGATGTGGATGGTGAGTCGTTCGGAGGTGATGGATCTGGGTGCGGTTGTTCGATTGATCCTGTTGGAGCAGCAGGTGGAGCTTGTATGAGTGGTCGATGAATAGGTACTGTAGTCGGAGCTGTATGGTGATAAAATTCAGTATCAGATGTTGAAGAGACTTTCCGAAAAAGAGATTGAAATGGATAGGTGGTTTCATCAAATCGCACATGGCGGGATACATAAATGTGATTTTCTATTGGGTCTAGACAGAGATAGGCACTCTGAGTTAAGGAGTATCCAAGTAGAACACATGGTTTAGAACGTTGATCCAATTTATTTGAGGTGTAGGTCTGAGCCATGGGAAGCATAGACATCCGAAGATGCGGAGTTTAGAGTAGTTTGGTGGTTTTTGGAATAGAATTTGATATGGGGACTGAAGTGAAAGAGTATGTGTTGGCATTCTGTTTATTAGATATACTGCTGTAGAAAAAGCATATGTCCAGTAAACAGTTGGAATTGAGGATTTGGTTAAAAGAGTAAGACATGTTTTGACTATATGTCGATGACGTCTTTCCGCTAAACCATTGTGCTCAGGTGTGTGTGGAGGAGATGTGAGATGGGATATTCCTTTAGAGGCTAGGAAATCTCGAAGAGCAATGAATTCACCACCATTATCAGAAAATAAAGTTCCAATTTTTGTTTGAAACTTATTTTCAGCAAGGTTTGTGAATTTGATAAAGATTTCGCGTACTTGAGATTTTAATTTGAGAGGATAGAACCAGATATATCTGGAGTAGTGATCTACGATAATGAAGTAGTATTTGTAATTATCTAGAGAAAGAATTAGTGAAGTCCAGACATCTGTAAAGAGATATTCAAGAGGGCGAGATGAAGAGAAGGAAGTTTCAGAAAATGGAAGTTTTTGGCTTTTATTCGATAGATAATCATGACAACAAGTCGTATTTGAAATAGTAGTAAAATAGGGTAGATAATAGTTTTTCAGAATAACATTAAGCATTGAGCTTGTAGGATGGCCTAATCTCGAGTGCCAATTGGCTAGGGTGGTTTTGGTGTCGGAGGTAGAGGTGAGAAAAGTAGATGGATTTGACAGTGAGAGAGGCCACTCATACAGCTCATCCTTGGTGTGTCCTTGGAGTAATCGGACACCCGTTCGAAGATCCATCACCTGAAAATAAGACGGATAGAAATGCACCGAAACTTGGTTAGTGTTGCACAACTTATAAACAGAGATTAGGTTCTTTGTAATATTTGGAACATGAAGCACATTTTGCAGTGATAATAAACGAGGAGAGGAGAGAAGAAGTTTAGAACCAGTATGGGTTATAGCAAGACCGTTTCCGTCACCAACGATAACTTCATCATTTCCTGTGTATGGCTGATGGAGTGCCAAGTTAGCAAGATCTGATGAGATGTGGTGTGTTGCACCAGAGTCTAGTATCCATGGCTGTGAGAAGTTGTTGTTTGTAGTCACACAGTTTGCTCTCGGCTGCCATGATTGAGGAGGTGGTAGAAGACCTGTCTGTTGAGTCAGAAGTTGAGTGCATCGCCTTGCACTGTGACCTTGAATCCCACAGATCTGGCATTTTCCCAAGTATGGACCAGGTTGCCATGTGGAGACACGAGTGTCAGATTGATTTCGAGGCTGAGAGTAACGCTGGTTGTTCTGATGATTGTTGTTGTTTTTGTAGCGGTTTGTTGCAACATTTGCTGTAACCGGAAATGTCTGTGTTGGTTGCAGACTGATGAGTTTTGCTTCATGGTTGATTAGTTTCTCATGAAGCTCAGTGAGTGTGGGTGGAGTGTCTCTGCCTTCTACCTGATCGATCACAGATTTGTAATCTTCAGGTAGACCCTCTAGCACATACTCGATTTGATCCTCAAGGTCAATTACCTTTCCCAAGAGTGCAAGCTGATCGAATCGAGTTGAGAGTCCTTGAATGTACTCATCAATCGTTTTGGTTCCCTTGGTCCATTGTTTGATCTGATGTTTAACTTGTTTAACATGACCTCTGCTTGGTTTTGCATAGGTGGATGCTAGTGTTTCCCACACCTCGGCTGTAGTGCTGGCTTTGGATAGTATTGGCTGAATGGACATGGAAATTGCTCCAATGAGAGCACTGTAAATAAGCTTATCTTGACGCTTATGTAGAGCATATGCAGGATTTTCTTTGGTGACACCATCAACGGTGATGGTGTTTTCTGGGACTGGATTTTTACAATCAAGGAATCCAGCCAAGTCATAGCCATCAAGCAAGGCATGGACTTGACGGTTCCACATGATGTAATTGGAAGCATTAAGCTTGGTAATGTTTGTCATATTGACATGAAGCAGAGAGCCAAAGTTGGATGAAAGTGTGTCAGATGTAGTAATGCCATTTGAGGAGACATTTGTGGCAGCCATGGCAACGAAAAAAATTTGAAGGAGGAGAAAAGAGAAAGATCGTATGGCTCTTGATACCATGTAAATGTTTGAGAAGAAGATTATTTTCATTGTATATGAAGTTTTACATTTATACAGAGTTTGATAAAGAGAATAAGGTAATGAGAATATTGTACAATGAATGAGAATAATCATAGGAGATAATTGAGAATTATGAAATCTCAATTATCGTGATTGAGTATCTTTGACAGACCATACTGCACGTTTTGTGGATGACCAGGACACATAGTGGATAAATGTTATAAAAAACACGGACATTCCACTAGTGTTAAGCCAAATCAGAGAGTTCATAAGCTTGCTCCTGTAATAGCTGCTGTTTCTGCATAAGATAGTGTTTCTCTTGGTAGTGATACAAATAATGCAGACTTAACATCTACACAGACTCAATAGTTGATGTCTTTTCTGGCAAATAAGCTTCATACTCCAAGCTCAACTACTACACCAAAAGTACTCTCTGTCTCAGTTTCTGAACTTTCTGCTTCTTCAACCAATGGTCCAACACCGGATACTTTCATTCCTTCTATCTCTTGTTCTTTTTTTGGTGTTGATAAACCCTATGTCTGTTCATTAAATGGAAATCCTCTTTCCATTCAGTGGCGGACGTAGTAAGGGATTGGGAGGGGCACTTGCCCCCCATAAACATTTAAAATTTAGTGTAATTTATAAAGGTTTATAATTTTGCACCTGTTGATAATCTAGTTAATGCTTCTATTAATTTGCTTTTGCACCTGATCAAATAAGTTTCTAGATCCGCCACTGCCAACAGCCAAAGCGCCTTTAGAAACACGCCAGAAAAATGTTTAATTTGTGGACTTGTCTGAAGCTTCCAGATGCGTTTCCACTGTCTACTCTCTAACTCCAAACGACCCTCGTTAGATCCACTTCCCATGTGCATTAGATCCTCTTTAAGTTTACACCCATACTTTGTATTTTATCTCCCTGTGGGTGAAAAATTCCAAACCAGTTTGTCATTTCGAAGAGGAGAAGGTCTTAGCTTAATAATCAACTCGACATCTCTCTCTTGGAAATAATGATGCAACATAGGGATGTTCCATACACAGGTATTGTGATAAAACAGATCCGCCACCACCATATCCTGAAGAGCTTCATCATCATGACATAATGCAGGTCTTGGAAAAGGATCCAAAATCCAATTATCCTTCCACACTCCTGTTTGGAGACACCATTCCCCAACTTAGATATCAGACCTTTTGCCAAATGTTCTCTACCCCATAATATACTTCTCCAAGCATAGGAAGGTCATGTACCTACACCACAAGTCAAGAACGGTTGGTTCAGAAAATATTTCTCCTTTAAGATCCTAGAAAGTAGTGAGTCAGGTCTGTCCAAAATACGCCAAGCTTGCTTCGCCAAAAGAGATTGGTTAAAATCCTCAATATCTCTAAAACGCAACCCACCTTTCTCTTTAGATTTATACATAGATTTCCAAGCAACCCATGGTATTTTCTGTCTATCCCTTTCATTACTCCACCAAAAATCTATCATCGAACTAGTGATGCATTTACATGTGTCTTTGGAGAGCTTAAAACAACTCATAGCATACACCGGGAGAGCCATGGCCACAGATTTTAATAAGATCTCCTTCCCATCTTTGGATAGAGACTTAGAAAACCAGCCATGTAGCCTTTCTTGAAGCTTTTCACGTATGAAACTAAGGAGACCAACTTTTGAGCCGCTAAAGCATTACGGTAACCCTAAATATGAACCTTCACCACTTTCAGAATCGATCCCCAAAGTACCTTTAACCTCTTCTTTGATGTCTGGTGGTACCTTCTTACCAAAGATAATAGACGATTTTTGGAAATTAATCCTCTGACCAGAAGCATCGCCATAGAGTTTCAGACACCTTTTCAACTCTAAACTTTCTTGAATATTAGCTTTACAGAGAAGTAGACTGTCGTCTGCAAATAAAAGATGATGTACCGGAGGGCCGGTATGGGAAGCTTTAACCCCATGGATTCTACCACCTTCTTCAGACTTATTTAAACAATTCACCAAAGCTTCTGAACACAAAATAAACAGAAAAGGTGAGAGTGGATCACCCTGGCGTATGCCTCTACCCGGTTTTATCAAGCCATATGATTTCTCATTCAACAAGACTGAATAAGTGACCGAAGTCACACAATACATATGTAAGACCCAACCTTCTTTATGGTCCTGGTCAACGGGTTGAATTCTTGGTCCGCCAAAAAAAAACCTTCTTTAAATGCAAACTCACAACCTAATCGAGAATTAACTTCTCATAAAATAAACCTGCATAATAGTGAGGGGTGAGCAACAGGGAAGTCACTCAGTGAGGGGTGTTATGCTAGGGGCAACACGCAAGTCTGCACCTGGCTTAACGCCACTACCATGAGAGTCTAGTACTAAAACATGTAGCAAACACGGCACCTAAAGCACCCAAGAAAATACAAGCAATGGTCCTATGTGAGTTAAGTGATCGCCCACCCTCCATAGAGGCTTACCGTATGGGAAGTGCCCATATTCACNAAAACAATAGATTAACATATAATATAAAATAAATAATTTTACTGATTTTAAAACAATATCTCAAAATATTATTAAAACAAAACAAACGTATTAATTAAAATAACCGAACAAGCAATACTCTAGATCGTCATCCTTCCGTTCTAGTTATGACTTCACGATCACACTTTTTCTTTACCTACATCACAAAATGAGATGCATCCGCATTTAAAAAACCAAACACTGAGTGGAGCAATCCTCCCGTACTAGCATGGATTAATTACCGGAATAATGCAATATGAGAATATATAAATCAATCCAATGGTCTACTCAAAAATATGTCATGACTATCATCCTATGGCTCATCGAAAAACATATTAACATATTCAAAATTCACAGAAAACTAATTCTACGGTCATGCACTCACCTTGGCAATTTCTGAAAAATTCTCGCAGATTTTTTGGAACTTCTGAAACTCCTAAAATAATTAAAACCAACTTGTTTTAATTATTTGTACTAATTATTACTAATTAATCAATTAAGCTTATACAAAATCAAAATAATATAATATTATTTTAGTCCACACCATTTAAAATTGATCTAACCACTATCTTACTATTATTAACATATATCCCCAACTACTATGATTTTTTTTATGCCAACCTGATCCACCACCAAATAACCCATCCTAGTGCCACTTATCACTCACTCTAACAGATGGCTTAAGGAGATTTTAATTATGTGTGGCTCAAATTCTGGTTAAATTGATATAATACTATCTCTTTATTAATTTATGTCTTTCCCAACAACACGTGACACTTTCACCATTGATGTAAAGCTACAAACCTTGAATCCCAAGTCAGATACTAATATCCATTTTTTTTTTCTCCAACTCATAATTCCACACCTACGATAATCATTTTCTTCAATCACATATTCAACTTCATGTAATAGTTTAATAACACTAACATACAATCCTAGTATGATTGGTCCAACGTCAACGATCACATTACTCAACGAAAACAACAAAAACATGTAGATCGAAGCTTACCGGTGTTAATCTCACTCCTACAATGTTGCCTCTGTGATAAGTAATGAAGATCACCATCTAGATCCTAACTCTTGATTGTTGCTTGGGTGATTGATTCTGGAGCCACAAATCATATTTCTCATAATAAATCCTCTTTTGTCTCTTTTAAATCCATTTCTAACCTTGTTACTCTTCCAAATAGAGTTTCTGTGAGCATTGTTGGGATAGGATCTATTAAGTTGGGTAGTACCTTGACACTCCACGATGTCCTCTATATCCCTCAATTCAAGTTCAGTCTATTAAGTGTTAGTGCCATAACCAATAATCTGGGTTGTCATGTTTGGTTTGATAAAGTTTCTTGTGGTATACATGATCTTTCTCAGGGTTGTCTGATTAGAATGGGTAGATTGGTAGCTAATCTTTACTTCCTAGATATAGAGTCATTACATTTCCCGGGTAAGTCATCTATAGTCATCTCTTCAGTCTCTCAGTCTATCCCATCGTTGCTGCTTCTGTGTCAAATCCTATATTGTGGCACCAACGTTTAGGTCATCTTTCTATGTCTAAACTTCAGTCTATGAAAAGTGTCTTGTCTTTAGATAAAATAAAAATAGATACAGACCATCATTGTAAGGTTTGTCATCTGTCAAAAACAAAAACATCTTCCTTTCATTTCAAATAATAAACTGAGTGAACACCCGTTTGATTTAGTCCATATTGACACTTGGGGTCCTTTTTCTGTTCTAAATCATGATGGTTTTAAGTATTTTGTAACCATTGTTGATGATTTCTCTAGAGCTATATGAGTATATCTACTTAGGAACAAATCTGATGTAATACTAGTCTTCCCAACCTTTGTCACTATGGTAGAGAACCAGTTTGAAACTAGAATAAAGGGTGTTAGGTCTGATAATGCTCCAGAACTCAATTTCACCTCATTCTCCAAAGGCATCATTCCTTATCATTCCTGTCCTGAAACTCCACAACAAAATTCTATTGTGGAGAGAAAACATCAGCACATCTTGAATGTTGCCAGATCTCTCTTTTTTCAGTCACAGCTTCCTCTTCTTTTTTGGGGTGACTGTATTCTTACAGCAGTATATCTCATTAACAGAACCTGTGCCCCTATTATTCACAATAAAACACTTTTTGAAATGTTAACAAAGAAACTTCATGATTATTCTGATCTTAATGCTTTTGGTTATCTTTGTTATGCTTCCACATCACCCAAGAACAGACACAAATTTGATCCTAGAACTCGTGCTTGTGCCTTTCTTGGCTATCCAGCTGGTTGTAAAAGTTACAAGCTCCTTTACATTGAATCTAATACCATTTTTGTCTCTCGGCATGTGGTATTTCATGAAAAGCTCTTTCCATTTGTTGGTTCTAAGAATTCAAATGATTGTTCTTTTTACTTTCGTACTCAGCATCAACAACTTTCTGTGGATCATCAAAACTCTGTTGAACATACTTCTGTATCTTCAACTTCAATAGAGAATTAATCTTCCATTGATCCTACAATTGATGTCATTGAACTTTCTGTTCAAACTTCCCACAAAAAGACAAGAAAATCTGCTTATATTAAAGAAGACTACTGTCATTCAGTAGAATCTTCAACCATTTATGAAATTCAAGAATTTTTTTCCGATGACAAAATCTCTCTTTTTTATCTCTCTTTCTTAGTTGCCATTGACAAAAAAGGAACTCTCTAGCTATGCTAACTATAATTGAGTGTGAGTGTGTTAGTACATGCTAGCTAGCTTGGGTAATAAGCTGAATAGCATGTGTCTTACACTCTCGAATTATAAGATTTTGTTTTACAAAGGATGTATCAATTTGGCAAGCAAATAAAAAAGAAAAAAAGAAAATGGATCATTAGAGACTTAAATACTAAGAATCATAAAGATATTCACCTTAATATGAATTCTCCAACTCCAATATCTTAAAATTAGCTGTAGAACAAAAATACTCGGTTATTGCATGGATAAGATATAGAATCGGTTTATGTTCAGTTCAGTTTGGTTTACTTTGGTTCTACATTGGTTTAATTTTTATTTCGTTTGGAAAGACAATTGATATCATATAAAAGTATAAAACTAAAATAATTGCATTAATCTATATATACTAATTCACAAGTAATCTATATATACTAATTCACAAGTAATCTCTCTTACGTGTCAATCCCACAATTGTTTAAAAATTTTATTTTATTATTTTAACTAATTTACAATTACAAAAATAGTTAACTTTTCCTGATTTTAAAGAACCATTATCTTATAAATTTTTTAAATTTTTCTTTTTTTAACAAAATAATAATATTATCTTATCTTCTCTCCGTATCTCTTCTCTTTAATATTTTTTAATCAAATTGTTACAGTTTTCTAAAACCTTATTCTTTTTTTTTAATCAAAATACTATTTTTTCCATAATTATATATTCTTTAAATATTTTTTATTTTTATCTACATTCTACTTTAACTCAATATTTTTTCTAAGATAAAATTAAATGAGTATCCAAAAAATATTAAAATTAATATCTATTATTTTTTGGAATCAAATATAAATAAAAAA
>KE159378.1:11535-30901 GCA_000411055.1 Leavenworthia alabamica
GTTGAGTGTTCACTCATGCAGTGCACCCACGTGATATCATATGGTCGAGAGGGCCATTTGGATTTGGTATTAATAGTACGCTGAGTTAGGCACGGAATAAAACAGGCATTTCTGTTAGCAAGAGATAGTGCACAACTTCGTAAGGAGTCACTACAAGTTTGAAACTTGGATGAGAGGATAAACGAGACGAATGGTTTCAGCTTGGACACTGGTAGGATTCTATTAACTTCTGTACTTGTTTGTTTGGGAAGTGTCTAGACTTCTTCTCTATGTGTTTGGTTGTAACCGGGAGTCTGTTTGTTCCTCAATGTGACTTTAAATGTAGGTGATGTGTATCTTTTTTAACGGAGCCAAAAAACCGAGAGAGTGGTGTTATTCAACACCAGGGCATATCGCCAAGGTATATCACCTGGATAGGTGAGTGAAATTGGACTAGTAGTTGCTGGTAATTTTGATTTATCGGATAGTCATTTCGATTTAGTACGAATAGATGAGGGATTGTTTTTAGGACCCAAGGTTGTGCTGAGGGTGTGGATGTGTTGATTGTTGGAGAGTTCATGCCTGCGGGTTTGATTGTGTGTCCGGTGGAACTATACGATGTGATTCTAGGGATGAGTTGGTTAAGTAAGTATCGAGCCCATTTAGATTGCTACCGAGGGTGTATAGTGTTCGAGTTGGCATCGGGAACTCGGGTTTATCATCTGGTATCAGAGCTTAAAACTCCTAAACCGGTTGTTTCTAAACCCTTTTGCTTCATTACTTGTTTGCTTTGTTTTGTTTCATCTCAATAAAAAAAAATTGTTCTTTAATATCCATGTCACTAAAAGTTTAGTTTTGTTTCAGGATTCATAAATCAAAAATTAAAAAAAAAAAGAGTACTAACCTTTGTTGTAGGTCACCCGGAGCCTCCAGCCGCACGGACGACCATACACCGACCCGCGTACTACCGTAACGCGAAGCCGTGACCAACCGCGGACAGCCAAAGACTGCGCCTAAATTCATACCTTCATATTTTCCAATCTTTACAAATCTGGCGGTAGACTATTTTGAAGAAATTTTATCACAAATAATCCATCAGAATCGATGATATGGTAAGTAAGGTTCAAATTAAGGTGGCTCAATTGATGAATGATTTCCTGACGGCACAAGCAACAGAGGAAGAAATAAAAAACGCCCTGTTTATAATGAATCCGAGTAAAACTCTAGGACCGGATGGGATGACGGCATTATTTTATCAGCAGTACTGGAATATAGTGAAAGATGATTTTCTTTCTTTAGTAAATGCATTTTTCATATTCGGGCTTTTGATGAGCGGTTAAATTCAACCAATATTTGTTTGATACCAAAGAAGGAGAAACCAAATAAAATTTCAGAATTTAAGTCAATCAGTCTATGCAATGTGGGGTATGAGATGATAGCAAAGGTCTTGACACAACGTATAAAATACTTTTTACTTTTGTTGATATTGGAAACTCAATCAGCATTTATATATGGACGTTTTATCTCGGATAATATCCTTGTAGTTCAGGAAATATTTCACGGGCTTCGAAAAAATCAGAGTTGTAAAGAAAATTTCATGGTAACTAAAGCGGATATGAAAAAGGCATATGATAAAGTGGAATGGGCCTTTGTGGAAGTGATAATGCGAATGATGAGGTTTTTGGAAAAATGGATTGGATGGATATTATTCTTATTAACGGAAGTCCACAAGAACAAATACAGCCACAAAAAGGGCTTCGGAAAGGAGATCCCCTTTTCTACACATATTCATAATGTGTACAGAGGTCCTCATCGCAAACATTAAAAAAGCAGAACAGAACAAATCCTAAATGGAATAAAAGTTTCACGCCAGAGTCCTGCTATCTCACACATGATGTTTGCAGATGACAGTTTATTTTTTTGTAATATAGAAGCTAAAACGATACTAAATATATTAAAGCAATATGAAAAGATTTCTGGTCAACAATTTAAATATCAGAAGTCATCAATACAGTTTGGTCATAAGGTAACAGAAGAGGTAAAAGATGCTATGCACCTATCCTTAGGAATAAACACAGAAGGTGGAATGGGATCATATTCAGGAATTCCAGAATGTTTGGGAGGGGGTAGCAAAACAAAAGTATTCCAGTTTGTAAAAGAAAGACTGGAGTAAAGACTGGAGTCAAGAAAAAATAGTTGGACATCAAAGTTTCTTTCGAAATAAGGAAAGGAGGTATTCATTAAATCGGTGGCTACAGCAATTCCAACATATATAATTTCTTGCTTTCGACTACCAAAAACTATTACCATAAAACTTATGCGTGCGGTAGCAAAATACTGGTGGAGCCCGAATGGTAGCGATAGGGGTATGCATTGGCAAGTATGAGATAAACTTTGTAAACCGAAACAAGATGGGGGATTAGGCTTCAGAGATCTTGAAGGATTTTAATACTGTATTGCTAGAAAAACAGTTATGGAGGTTGATTAACGCACCAGAGTTATTGTTTGCTAAAGTTTTTAAAGGGAGGTATTACCAGAGTTATTGGTTAAATTTTTGTGAATATAAAATTTTGTTGTTAATTTTTTTGAAATACTACCTAAAACCATAAAATATTATTTTCTTATTTTTAAGTAAAAAATCTATTGAAATCTCACTTGAAATTTTAAAATCAAATTCTAATACTATTTCCAACAACATAGATTTTAATAACTTTTTAAAAATCAGTAATCTAATACATAACATAGATTTTAATAACTTTTTAAAAATCAATAATCTAATATTCTAATACATAACATAGATTTTAATAACTATTTTAAAATTCATGTTACGATAACATAACATATGATTTGTGATTTTAAATTAAATCACTCAAAATGTCTAATCTAATACATGTCTCTTAGGTTTCTGAATAGTCTTTACATAGATTTAGAAAACGTCTTTAAAATATTTTAATTACTCATTTATCAATAAATAAAAAATAGAAAGGACCTAAGAACACTATTTACAAAAAAAAATATAAACCCCTAAAAACTATTAAAATTTTCTAAATATAACTATAATTAGAATAATTGCCCACACTCATCGACAATTGATTCCCGAACCTCACTCGCTCGACAAGTCTTCGACAACTTCAGAATTTTCCTGAGAAAATCCACCGACTTAATACTTAGGAACGAATATTTTCTTTTTTCACTGAGAGATATTCGTTAAATCTCTCGAATACACAAGAATCATCAACAACTCCCGATCGTCAATCTTCGAGAATCTCAGAAAATAGCTGAAGATACCCAATAATCAGAGAGACTCATAGTCAACTCTCGAGAATCACCGTCGATTCCCGAGAATCACTGATCGGATCGTGAATCATCTTGGTATTAGAGCTAAATTTTCTGAATTCGATTCTTTCTTCTCTTTCTTACAAGTTTTCCATTCAACCTCATCCGCTCAACCAATATTCACCGATCACTCTGATTCAACACCATGTACATGAATCAAACTCATCTAGCAATCCGATAATACCACCAGAACCTCCAGAATTTACATATAAAAGAAGGAAAAAATGCTTCATCCATCAAATATTCATGTGAAGAGATGTTTTAAAGAATGTAAAATTGTTTGTGTGTATGTTGTGATGAATTAATTTCTCCTAATCGTCAAAATTTGAAGCACAAGGGAATGTGAATATGGTGATATTGTCTTTTGTTGGAAGGATAAGTTCTTAAAAGTTATGATCAAATGATAGTTTAATGACAAAAAACTATCAAAGTCTTCTAAAGAAATTTTTAGTGAATTAATCATTAAGAAGATAAACTAGAAGATTTGTTGATTTGTATGAGTGACTATATATATATATATTGTAAGGTACTACTGTATGATGCAAAAGAATATTGTATCAGATACTCATAGATTCAGCATGAATAAAAGTTGGTTTTGAATTCGAAAATATAATCACTTAATGACAATAGAGAAAGAAAAGACATTTAAACCCCAGGTCTGATAAATCCCCTTAAAGAAAACAATTATTATGAGCATTTATGTAAATTTGCTGAAATTATTAAGCTAAAAACTTTCAAGGGTTTTCATGAAGAAAGAATCTCGCGAAAGATCATTCTCCTTGAGAAAAATTTGTTTCTGTCTGCATAGGACCACGGTTAACCGGGAGCGGCACACGTAAATGAGGTGCCGGGCGCTTGACGGAAACCACAGGATTCCTGATTATTGCCAAATGTGCAAGCTGAGTTGGGACCCCAGCAGCATCACCATTTTGTTGGTGGACCAGCGGAAGCATGGTAGGAACCACGTGATGTTCAGGTATCGATGGATTAGCAGGAAAAGGAAGCTGAACAGGAGGAGCACAAACAGGAATATGGGCATGATTAAATGGATGAGCATACCGGATACTGTCAGATTGGGCAGGTACAAAAACCTGTGATCTGCTTCTAACGACAGGAAACACATGATGCGTTGGTGTCATCGGATGACCATACTGAGCATGCTGAATAGGAGCATGAACTACTGATCTGTCACGGCTCCCCCGTTGATGAGGCGCNGGATGTGCACGCTGAGTAGGGACCCCACTATAACCATTATGTTGATGGACCGGTGGAAACACGGTGCGGACAACACTGTGTGCTTGTAGCGTCGGATGAACAGCAGGAGCCAGAACAGGAACCCGGACATGATTAAAAGGATGAGCATACCAGATACTGTTAGACTGGGAAGGTACAGAAACCTGTGTTCTGCTTCTAACGACGGGAAGCAAATGATTCATTGGAATTGTCAAATTAACAGACTGAGCATGTTCTATGGGAACATGAACTTGTGAAACTAGTGATCTGCCACGCCTCCAACGGGCTGTAAAATTCCGACCTCTATTAGCTGAGGCACAAGGATGCACCACGTTTCTTGTAATAACTGGGAGATGTGCAGCAACATCATTATCATCTGATACAGGAACACTGTGACAAGGCTTGAACACCACACCTCTAAGCACGCTATCAGAATTCGCAACCTTAGCTGAAATAATGAACCCATCTTCAACAGTTTCCTCAATCAAAAAATTTATTGGTTGTCCAACCACAGCTTCACCATTGTCCCTCTGACGAATCTGAGACAAAGTCATGGTAAATCCTGGAGGAGGACCAACAGACTGCACATTCGACTCTATATTCGACTGTGGTTGTTCTCCTGAGTGAGTATGGTTCTCCATTTCTTAAACGCTTTTTGAGACAATAAAGATACAATGCAAGTTAGGATCATCAATAAGCACAACAATTCAAAATCCCGTTGTTACCAAAACCAAAACTAATTCCAAATTAGTGAACATGCAATCATTTCTAAATCCTTAAACCGAGACTAGCTCTTAATTACAAGTTTATATGAAAATAAAAGCCAAAATCAAAGACACAAAAGATATCAGCTTCAATTTCTCAGTAGGTCTAAAAACATAAGAATCCATCCAAAATTTGTTAGATTTAAAAAAACTTCAGCGAAAAAACATATAGCAAAATATTTTTACCAACACATAGAAAAATAAGGCAATGACCGACGAAGTGGAAAAAAGCTTTAAAATTTACCGTTTAATTTCGATATAACCACTCCAAAGACCAAAGACCAAAGACAGACCTGATATTTTTTCTTCTCTGTTTGCTCAACTTTCTTGTGCGTTATAAACAAAAGTGATAAGGACAAATCCAAAAGATAATGTTAATCACATTAGCCAATCAAAATTGCAAAAGTTTATTTTTGGTCAAACTTGATAAATTAGTGGTTTTTTTTAGATAATATATTAGAAAAGATATCATTTACTTTTTATTATGATTGTATTTCTGTTCTTTACAAATTGTTTTATTTTTGGAGGTCAAGTGAAAACATATATGTGGTCAAAACAAATTAAGTAATTGTTTTGATATGTAAATATTTTAAATTTTAAGATAATCTAAAACTCAGATTATATAGTATCCCCTTCACATGACCTAGAAAGATAACAAAGTTGATGCTGCAAACCTCTAACATCTCTATCCGTCAATTAAAACCTGAAATCTAATTATATATACTGTTAAAAATAATTAAATTATACTAAGAACTTTATTTATATTTGTAAAAATTTATTTAACTTTTTTAAATTCAACTATTTGTTTTTCAATATTTCTTTACCAGAAACCGACCAGTATATGAATCTGAATCCGAACAGAACCCGACAATATTATTCTGTTGGGTATTATACTCCTAAACCTGATATACCCGACTCCGAATGGGTTATATCCGCACCCGATCTGCTTAGCCAAATGTTCAACAATATTATGGATCTAATTGAAAAAATTATGTAAAAAAGTGGAAAAAATGTTAATTTCTACATAAACTATCGGTGCAGTACGTTTTTATACATGAATTAAATCACCGTGCTAAAATATATTTGAACTAAATATAAATTCAAAAAATCTATTTGAACTTTAATTATGAAGTCAAAATTAACATTGACCTAAATGGAGTTAGTCAACCATTAAATCATGTTGCGTCAGTTTATATGTAATTTTAGAAATGAACCGAGTTCAACACGGATTATTAGTCTGATGCATTTTTATAATATCATATTAAATCTTTTTAATTTTTAAATGAATTCTTTTTAAATTACACATTTTTAATTATAAAATTTAAATTATCCATCTAAAATATTTATATAATTTTAAATTAAATATTTCCCACTATCATTAAATATTCGAGGGATATAAATTAAAATGAACATAAATATTGGACCAATGATAGACCCCATGTTACTAAAACATTAAAATATGTCATTTTCTGTTACTGAAACATTGATTTTATAATATTTTCAGTTTAATGCTATTGGATATATGATTTGTAAATGTCTCCTCAAATCAAATCATGTGTTATTAAATAAGTGATTTTAAAAACATTATTTCAAAACCTTCTATTATTGTAAATATTTTAGATGAGATTTTTTGTTAAAAATAAAAAATCATGGAGATAGAGTAATTAAGTTGGGGACAGTTGGGAAAACCGTTTTTTCTCTCTGTGTAAAGGTGATTCCAAAAACACAAACAACCAACCGTTTTTTCTTCGTTTCTCCGGCCGGCGCTGGCTTCTCTGGCGTCGGTCGGTCATTAGTTATCATTTACTTATTGCATACATGAATAATCTGGAGATGATTATGACCACAGAGAGGAAAAAATTGTTTCTAAGAAAACAAATGTCTTTAGAGAGAGAAAAGTGGAGACGAAGATGGTGTAATCTTTTATCAAAAATTGGTGTCTCTTCGAAAAGAAGTGGGTATTTACGCCAGTTAACGGCATTGATGTCAGAGCAGTTTTTTTGGTAGTTTCAAATTGTTATACTATTGTCACTTTTCCGAAATTACACATGCTTTGTGTGGATCTCTGGTTGCTTTTGTGTTGATCAGAGTAAAAATCATGAATTTCCTTTATTTCTACTTATAATGGAAGAAAAAGTTCAGTTTCTGAATCACTGGCAACATATATGGCATCAAACCGCATTGTTATTGTTATGGTATATCTATATGTTATTTGTTTACATCTGTTGTTGAAGGCAAATGAAACAAATTATATTCCACAAATCTTTATATATGAGGCTGTCCTATCACATGATGTTCGAAAGGTTCACAAGATTTGTTTTAAATTGAAGTGCTTGTTCGTGTGGTGGATCTGGTTAGTGGTATCAAAAGTGGATATGGAGACATCAGATTCCTTTATGTTCAACAAGTTTCACTCGTTGTTTAGTGTATTAAGTTTTGTGAATCATGTGTTCTCTTCTGTATTTCTCAATTATACATTCACGAAGTGGGATGGAGAAGAGTCATCAAAAAGAAAAACTTATTACCGATTCAGTGTGCAATTTGAACAAACAGGATTGACTTCGTTTGAATTTTTTCTCTCTTCAATCCTGGTATTAGTGGTGGCATCTTATCTGAATCATGGTCATCACTTCATTTTTTATTTGGAATATCAAAGTCAAATTTTTCTAACTACGGCACAGATACGAGGTTATCTAAAGTGTCTATTATACATAAGTTACAAAAGAATCAATGGGTTTCGAATTACGAAGTGCAAAAAAAAGGAGTCTACAAGAAAAAGACCAAGTACGTTCATATACGGTTTTATGGCGCATCAAATGGATGTAATAATTTGTTTTTATGCTTATGTAACGATTCTGAATAGTTTTTTATAATTAAGAAAGTGATTTGCAGAAAAAAATAAAAAATAAAAAATCATGGTTTTAGGTGAGATTATAACAAATTTTAAAATCAATCATATCAACTTCTTTAAATTCACCCAGACTCTTCAAAATCATTTGAAATTTAATTAAACTCAAATCACAACAAATACTTAGCTAAAATTTCATTTGTTTGTGGAAGCAACTTTGGCCTAGTGGTTAAGGGTTTAAGTCTTCTAAATCAGGTATGGGGTTTGAAACTCAGAGAACGCAGTTATTACAGATTAAATGATGTAAAGGCTTTTCAGAGGTCTGGATGTACGCAAATAGTATCGTCCGTCGAAGATCCGAGTGTTGCGGAGAGAACTTATCCATCAAAAGGGATGTCGTACCTACAGAACCGTCGCTCCTACAGAACCATCGTACCTGCAGGGATGTCGTACCTACATAACCGTCCGTCGAAGATCCAAGTGTTGCGGAGAGAGCTTATCCATCATAGGGATATCGTATATGCAGAACCTCATGTCGAAAAATATTTGCGTCGTGCAATCATCGTAAGTAGAATCTGTTCTCGCATTCATAAAAAATTGTAATACTAATGATATAATAGACGATAAAAAAAATTCAGTTCTCTTTCAATTCTGTCAATCAGCAACTGTAGTTTTGGATTAATTTTCCTATCTTTTCACTTTCCTTTTCTATTCTCCAGTGATATCCTTGCCGGGATTCTCTCAAATCTTCCTCAGATTTGAAATGTCATTTTTACCAGAACCAAAACAGAATAAGAAATATTCACTCTGTTTCACAATATGTTGTAGTTTTAGGGTTTTTTAATTTGTTTCAATATAATTGTAAGTTTAGATTTAAGTGTGAAAAAAATAAAACTACATATATTGTGAAACAAATGGAATATGATATTTAATTGAACTAGCAAAATCTAATATTAAAAACGGCAATTCTCTTAAATACCACTAAATTTAGTTTATATTCCATGAATACCACTAAAATTGATTTAAGACAAAATTACCACTTAATAATTTAATTAAATTAAAATTAAACTTTATTTTAAGAAAATTATATAAATCTTAAACAATACATATTAAACTCAAACATTATATATTAAACACTAACCGTAAATACTAAATTCTAATCTCTAAATCAAAAATTTAAACCCTAAATAATAAATACTAAACACTAAATACTAAACCCTAACCATAAATACTAAACCCTAACCCCTAAATAATAAATACTAAACCCAAACATTAAACATTAAATTCTAACATGAAATAAAAATATATACTTTTTATAACAAAAAATTATAATTTTTAATAAAAATATATTGTTAATAATGTAATTTTGTCCAATAAAGTAAATTTGATGGTATTAGAGGGAATTACTCTATTAAAAACCCTTTTTTTTTAATCAATCCCAAAAAACCTGGACAATAAATTGTTCTTATTTCACACATTAAAATGAAATTTATTCTGAAAAGATCCACAATAATAACAAATTTTGTTAACTTAATGAACATGCAATCATTTCCAAAACCTTAAATCATGACTAGCTCCACAAGCTTATCATAAAATCAAAGCTAATAATCAACAGTTCAAAAATACATATTTAAGAGGATGAGTTTTGTGTAAGATTTGATTATCTCTTGCTCCCTAAATGCTGTGATTTCTAGAAAATAAGGTAATTACTTGGAGACTTGTGTAGAAATTTCAGATCAAGCTAGTGAGAAGTCTACAAGCAAAGCGTCTGCGGAATTAGTGGAAGATGAAGAGCAGAATGGTGCAGTTTTAGAGAAAATGATGGTGAAGCCGACGGTTCGAATTTGCCAAGTGGGGGAAACAAGAGATAGAGATTGACAGTCTATCTGAAGGTGAAGAGGTCCACGTCGCAGCTCACTCCCTAGAAATGACGGCGATTGGACAAGAGTTTCTCATTAAGGGGTTCTAAGACTACTAAAATAATGGGGGTGCTGGTTTAGTCTATGTAATAATCTATTATAAATCTCTCGCAGGAAAAATGAATTTTATGAGGAATTTTATGTTCATCAAGCAGTTTTTTTGCCTCTTTGAATCCACGTGATGTAGTTGCTGAAGTCTAGCTTTGGAGAACTGCAAAAGAATTGCAGGTTTAATGGCATTTCTCCTTCATGTACCTCTCTTACAGATATTGAGGATGTTGAGTATATTAAGGATGAGGCAGTTCATTTTTTCTGATTTATTGACTCAAGAACCACCTGATTAACGGAGATGCTTGCTATGGGATCTTTTTGCAAGACTTTCTCGGGTTTTCGTGTTCTGATTTTCGGCATTCTACATTGACTTATGAAGTTACAGAAGCTGAAATAATTGCTATGCCTACTAACAAGTGTAATGCCCCGACTGTTACCATCCGTGAGACTCCAAATTCCCCTCTAGGTTTGTGAACGACTCAATGCTCTCTCTAGATCCATGGGCCTCCATGTTCTATCTTGGTCCATTGGGTCTCACTCTCGTCTGGTCGGTGCATTAATTTTCTAAAACTCTAAGACTTGTTTACTGTCCCCACAAATCATATATAATTTTTCCATGTGCGTTAGCCTCACTTACACAGTACTAAAAATCATTTTTCGGTAGCTCATCCATCATAATACTATTCCTGTATAAGCACATTTAACTGCAGAGTTTTGTAAAGATGGTTGACCGAAAAGATAAATGCATTTTGATAACATAGGTTGCTAAATCATGCACCACCATACCAAAAACTGGGAGGTTACAATCATCCCTACTCACAGAGCGTAACATTTTCGTTGCTCACCAGGACTGTCTCCCGAGCAGAATCGGTTTGGCACAACCTAGCTATGATATCAAATGTAATGCCCCGACCGCAATCGTCCGTGAGAATTCAACGTCCCTTCTAGGCATGTGGACGACTCAATCTCATCTTTAGGCCAATGAGACTCCACGTCCTCTCTAGGCCTATTGACCATACATCTCCTAGACGAGATCTACACCATGTTAAATTCATCTCCTAGGGAGACGAGATCCCTCCCAAATCGTGACTCGAACCGGCGACTTCTAAATTACCTCAATATTCTTTTACCAAAAAAGAAAATATTACTGGAAATGAAAAGTGATATGATAACGAAAGATTTCTAAAAGGAAAAGAATCATAAAAACGATCATGTGGGACCCTTTAACTTTGGTTACCAGAAGTGATAACCAATGCAAGCTCTAGAAATGCTATAGGAAGCCATGGAGCAGCCACGGGTAGCAACTGTGGATGGGATTTCAGGATATTGGATCAGAGGCAAAGGATTAGCACCGGAACGTATCCAAAAGAAAGACGAAGAAGAGGGAGTTGGCCGAGGAACAAAAATTCATATTTTTAGGATATCACTGCTCTAAGAATGATGTGCATTAATATAAAATATATTACTGATAGTTACATATATATATATATATATGTATTACTGATAGTTAGATATATAAATACAGAGGAATGAGGAGTGAGTGGATATGTTGTACATTAATCATATATATGAAAGTTGGTCAACTTTCTGCATCTGAACGACAAGTTGCAATACCAGAGAGTGGCACATGTTTTATCTAAATTTATTTTCATATTTAATAATTTTTTTAAAAAAATTCTTTTCATATAATTGTGGAATTCTCGTATTTTTTCTATTCAAAAATTATTACCTTTATCATAACTTATAATTATCTATTTAATATAAATGAATGATTTCAGTTACTAAACAAGATTATAGACAACCAAAAGTCTTAAGCAAAACTTATATTATATCTAAATAACCTCTATATATCTATTGACTATACTAAAAGCTAAAATTATATTGAGAATCTAAAATAATTGTAATCTAAATCTTGCTCTAAGAATAAATAATCGGTAATTCTCTTCAGGATTTTCTTTCGTTCTTAAAGACGATGAATCATCCAGTGTTTTTGTTTATGGTATTTTGAATTATTTTATTTTTGTTTTAAATTTATATATTTTACCATTCATGGAAGAGTTTAAAAATTCAAAAGTTATATATTTTCTCTTCCCTTTACACGCTATATTTCTGACATGATGGTAGAATAATATTTTTGGTGATAAGATAACCAGATGCAAGAAACACACACATGAAAATCTGGTATTAATCTTAGTTGTATGACTACCAAAACATCTAAATACATGATGATATTAAGTATTTGAATTCCTTGATAAAATAATTTTTTTTTTTTTCTGTAATTAATTAGTTAAATTTATTGTTTTGTATGTTTAATGATACAATTGTCTTTTACATAATTTATAGTTATGAAACCACAAAACCCCTTTTTAATGAGTTTTAGATTCTTATTTTGTTCATTTATAGAAAAACAAAAAACAGTAAGAATATCAAAGTTTGTGTAAAGCTCTCATTATTTTTATTTTGCTTTTTAGTTTGGGATGAAAGATGAAGAACTCTTTCTGTATAGATGACAAAGGGAATCACTATCAATTGACATGTATTATGTTTTATTTTATTTTTAACGGTTCATTTATTTTAATTATTAATTTTCTTATTTAGTTTAATTATAAACTCTTCATATTCTTTTTATCTAAAATTATAACCACTTTTTCTTAATTTATTATTATCATTAAATATAAATTATCGTTTTCATTAAATACATATTAATATTTCGTGAATGATTTTTTTATCAATGTTTTTTTTTTTTCTCGTCTATTAGATCATTACTATTACAGATTGTTAGGAATGCGAGAACAACTTGTACTTACGATAATTCCATGACACAAATACTCTTCGACAAGTAGTTCTGAATATACGACATCCCCATGATGGATAAGCTCTCCCCACAACACTCGGATCTTCGACGGACGGTTCTGCAGGTACGACATCCCTTCTGATGGACAAGCTCTCCCCGCAACACGAGACCACGACGGACGATNGACAAGCTCTCCCCGCAACACGAGACCACGACGGACGATACTATCTGCGCACACCGGAACCTCTGCAAAGTCTTTACATCCTTTAATCTGTAATAACTGCGTTCTCTGGGTTTCGAACTCCAGACCTGGTGTAGAAGCCTTTAAACCCTTAACCACTAGGCCAAGGGTGCTTATTATGTTATCTTAATTAATCTTTTCAATTTCTTATTTTGTTAAGTTACAAAAAAATTATGTATAAAAAGACATTGATGATATCAGTAAAAATCATTTATTTCAATTTTGTCGATATAGTCAAAATGAAGTTGAGATTTAATATGACATATTGAAAGTTCATGTATTTTTCTTCCAATTTTATAAACTTCGTGCTTTAAATAGCCATTTTCCCTTAAATAAATTTTTTAAATTTTTTTTTAATTTTTAAGGTTAAATTTATTAATGCCAAAAAATTACAGTTAGAATAGAATATAAGTGAAAAAGAGATGAAAATAAACAACGAAAATAACGAGGGCCAATAAGTCATTTCCCTTAGCAAGCCCAGTGAGGCAAGCTAAGGAGGATGACTTGATGACCTTCTGAGGAGAAACGAGAAGAGTGATTGCCTCATTAAAACCTTGATTGGTAAACCTTGTATGAGAAATCCAATAAAAAAAAAGAGTACAATTTGGAGAAAATGAATGCCAAATGGTATGATGATTTTCGAAGTGATAATCAGAGGCTGAAATGATGATAGCTTAGCTGGATCCCAAACCAGGCTTCCAAAAAGGACAGAGAAGAGGGGCGGGGGAAGAACTGATTAGAGCTACCAACTTGGTCTTGATCGTGATCTCTATATCTCAAACTAGCAGGAAGACGGGTCTAGAGGTAGAAGTGTGTAGCCTCGAATTCCTCTCTCGCCAGATGGAGTACAAGACAGTCTGAATCAACAAATGAGCAATTAACCTAAGCTGCTTACACGTTGAAGAGCGACGGAGCCACTGCTAAAGGCGAGGGAAAATATGTAAAACCTGTCTCAACAAAGAGGAAGAATAAAAGCAATAGAATAATATACTTTCCCTGGATTCATCAGATGAAGAACAAAGGAGGCAAGTGGTGGTGGTAGCGGAAGCGTATCGTCGAATGTGATCTCTGGTGGCTAGCTTGTCGAGAAAAGCAAGTCATATGGTAAAAGCGTGCTTGGAAATCCTGCCAGTAAACCAAACTTGCTTATACCAAGGAACTATGGGAGACAGCAAATTGAGATAGGCAAATTTCTTGGAAACAGATAAAGGGGCTTGAGACCGGAAGGATGGCGGATCCTCTCCTAGGTAGATCCAAAGATAAATGTTTGGAGAGATAAGATGAATGAAGGAAACGACATCAGTTAGGTTTTTGCGAAGAAAACAATAATGGGATTTCTTGATCTAGTAGAGAGATGCAAATGAGGAGGATCTATGTTCAAAAAACATCATAGAAGACTTCTAGATTTTAGTTAATTATAGGTAGATTTTTGCACGAGGAACAATAACTTAAAGTTTCAAAGGATATGGTTCTTGCAAGTGAACTGTACACAGATAACAACACATCTCCTTTCAATTTACAATGCCTATCTTTGTTTCACTGTCTTCTTCTACAATGAATCCACAACCAACACCAAATCATTTACTCAACCAAGCTTCTCTGCAGCGAGAACAAAACAGATAACAACAACAACCTACACTTTTCTCAGAGGTTGCTGGTGAATAAGAATTGTCACTTGAAACATTAGATTTCTTCAACAACAAACAAAAAAATTTAGCTGGAGAAAGGTAATTTATCATCGCCACGATCTACTGCGTTCCTCCATAATCTATACCTAACTCCAAGCTTGTCATAAGCAACTGGTAAGTTCCATATGTTTGCACCATTTAACATCCGTTCTTGTTGTCCTAAAACCAGTCTAAGATCTTCATTCAAGACCTGAAAACATATAGTATAATTCAAGATTCAAGAACTACCGCAGTGTCATCAAGATGGTCTATTCATTTTTGCTTACTTGTTCAGCAAAATGTCTCCAGAGATGTTCCATGAATGGAAGATTCTTCAATATAGGAGCAAAGTCTAGCGACATTCGATATAGAAGTCTTGTCTTGTTTCTAGAAGAAGGTAAACAAACATGAAGTTGATGAAGATGTGTTGTACATTGCTTTGTACTCTTCCCTTCTAGTTTCCCTGGTTTTGAGATCCCAATCGTCGATAAAACAATACACGGCGGTTTAAATTCCATATCGATTGGATACGGATCCCAGTATCCTTGTAAACCAGAGGAAGGTGTTAAGAACTTCACCAAACTACAAGAGCCAAGGCAAAAAGGAATGAATAAAGCTTAAAGAGTTTAAGCTCTCAACGTTTAATCGAGTAGAACAAACCTTGGTACACTCCAGCCTTTTGCAAATGTAGATGTATGAGTGAATGGAGCATGTGCAAGATCCAAGAGATTATCGAGAAGTAAACCGTGTTCTACTGGTAGTTCCATTACAAGCTGAGAGTTTATAAGAAAACCAAATGAGACAATGCTATATGAACCTTAAGAGATGTGACCACGCAATTTAAATCGATCCCGGTTTAACTTAATTCTCAAACAGACGCAAATCGTCCTAGTAATCAACTAAAACTCGTCACATGAACCTTAAGAGATGTGATCGTTTTCTTACCTCGGCATGGATTACGAACCCTGATGGAGGTTTTAAAGAAGGAAGTGTAGGTGAAGGAGGTTCATCGCCGGGCCAAATCCAGATCATACCTTCTTGTTCAAGACAAGGTAATGATTTAATCTTGACCTTTAGTAGCTTTGTAGATGGCATCTTCTTACATTCTCCATCGGTTGAGTATTCCCATCCTACAAGATCACAGTTTATAAGATATGGTTTTTTAAACTTGTTATCACACGGCGAATGAGTTACTAACCGTGGTAAGGACATTGGATACGCCCTTCATTCACTGTACCAAGATCAAGAGGACAAGCTCTATGTGCACATGTATTCCGTACACATCCCGGTTTCCCGTCTTTTCCTCTAAAGATAACCCAAGGTTGCTCAAAGCAATCAATTGGAACCTTAAGATAATTAAACAGTAGCATTTCTTAGAATCTTGTAAATCAAGAAAGATGGGAAAAAAAATCAAAAAAGAAACTGGTATATATACCATTGTATCATGCTTGAGATCCGCAGTGAAAGCAACGGGATACCAAAAGTTCTTCAAGTGTGGACTATAAGGTTGAACTGGACCAGAAACATTCAAGCTTTTCGCACCAGCGTTTGTCTTTTCCCTGTCTAACTCGAGCGAAGAGCCACTAGTTGAAGCGGACGGTTTATCTAATTGCGTCGCAACTCTTCCTTGTAACAACTTATCACTAACTAATTCTTCCATGTGAGCTAACTTTTCTAAAGCAGTTGAAACCCTTGCTTCGGATATATGAACCTGTTATCATTATAACTAACAATTAGAACAAGTTTTGATAAAAAAAAGGCTAATGAAACTTTAGTAAATAACATTCTTAAGAACCTGTTGATGCGCTTTCGATAATTCTTCTTGTAGTCCAGCTAGTTCTTTCTTCACTGTACCAATAGACTTATACTCCCGAGCTAAAGGGTTAAGAACATCAACAACCTGAACCACATTTCACAAAATTCACATCAAAACAAAGCCAACACTAAATATAAACCATTAATGATTCATCGAAGAAACACAAAATATCGAAAACATTACCCAAGCACAAAAGTTTGAAGACATGTATGTATTAAAACTAATCAACCCAACACAATCAGTGAACTGATCAACTCTAGCCCAGAAGTAATGTAGCATATTAGAGCACAGTTCATATCAAAAACTCAAGAACACAACTTTACAATGTAGATGAAGTTTGACAAACCTTGTCATGAAGAATCATGATGGTAAGAAGATCTTGACGAGCACGCCAATCTAAGTATTGAATATCAAATCGAGCAACTTCAAGAGCTTGATTAACATCCAAGAACTTTCCTTTATAAGGAGGAGCTTTTGACCTTGGATCCTCAACATCAAACAAATGACCCCATTGACTCTTCTTCTCAACTAATCCATTATCATCCCCAAACACAGCAAAAACCCTGAATTCTCCTTTCACTCCCTGTAAAAATACAAACTCATCAGACCAACTCTAATCTCAACCATTACAAAACCCAAATCCTAAAAAAATAAACTTGATACTGATTACACAGTTTTCCAGACAATTCAGAGTAGTAAACTCCAAAAACAGAGGAAGAGAGATCAAAAGCTGTGTTCAAAGTTACCTTCTTTTTGGTGAATTTAGATGATCGAGTTTTAGAGAAGGAGATTGGTAGAGATAAAGCAGAAGCACTAAACACAGCGGCGTTCATAGCGTCACTGTAAAAAATCAAAGGGAAGAAGAGAAGACAATAGATTTGAGATTTTTTGTTTATCTTTTTATTTATTGAGAATTTTTTTTGTTGATAAGAGAAGAGATTTTCCAACGATCTGAACAAGCCTCCAGTAAGATGACATGTGTACAACAAATTGAACACGTGGCAGTAGTATCATCCACATGATGCTAAAGAGGGATTTGCCAGCTCGGATTCTCTAACATATCTCGATTATGTCCGCCTTGAAAAATATTTTTTTTGTCGTGTTCCTTCTTTGGTTCTCCATCACTAGTATTTTTCTTTCTTTTTTTAATGGTCAAATTATGATGTCAAAATAGGTCATTATCTAAACTACTTCACTGTTTGCTAGAGTTCTTCAATCCAAGTATCTACCCAAGTAATCTTTTCTTCAAGCTAAACCACTTTATCCATGGAGTATTTTAGCAGCTCAAAACTTACTAGAAAGACCTAAATAATCATAAAGGTGTGGATAATGAAATAAATGTTTTCTTACTCATAGGAAGTGTAATACTTCATAAAGTATATAAAAACATTGATTCAATGATTAAAAGTATCTTGTCGAGATTAACATTATTGGAACTTGAAAACAATTGGTCAGAATATTTAGTTGCTTCCTCTGCTATACGTTTTGTTCCCATCATTCTTCGTTTGAATTGGTGATAGACTATTCCGAGCAGTTGTGATACTACCTCGGCAATTCATTCTTCCATTTCCGAAGTTGATCTAGAGACATTGATGAATCTGAGTGAACTTGATCAATTCTTGCTTTCAATTTCCTTGATTCGTTTGAAAAAGTTATTAGGATTTTCTTGTCTCCATGTCGCTATCTATTTTATGCTCAGCCTTAACCTATGATAATTGGTCGACGGTCCAACTCAATTAACTCCAACTATTCAACCATAAATGCTCGAAAAGTTGTGTGTCATTCATCGTTGGTCTTCGCCTTATATATCCAACTTTCAACCCTTTGAGTTCTTCCTTTATCCAGCCTATATAGAAAAGTCATTTGGCTTACACCTCCAACTATTTATTAGCAAAATTTAGAGTGTAATTATATTTTATATTGAATTATTTTAGTAATTTAAATTTTCATTTTATATATTAAAAAAATTGTTACATATTTTAAAAAAATTAAATTAAATTTAGGTTTTTAAGATATAGTATTAATTAAAAGTTATATTACAAAATAGTATGAAATTATATATTTCGTTTAAAATATTTTATATTTCAAAAAGTAATTGAAATTTTATATTTTTAAAAATAATTAAAATATAAATATAATATATTTTTTATCATTTCAAATTTATATAAATATATTTATATTTTATTATTTTATTATAAAAATAATATTTTTAATATGTCTTTTTGTCTTAGGCCTATGGGACCTTGGGCACGGCTCTGCCTTTATCCCACAAAGTCATATTATTTATGGAGAATGGTAAACCTGAAACTTTACAGGTTTGAACCATATACCAAAAATCCACTAAACTCCAATTCTCACGTATTCGACCTCCCTTCTTCTCACGCACATTTAAAAGTTCATTAACGTCACCATTCATAATTCATAGTCCTTGGTGATCTAATGCAATCTGTTCTAATCTTTCCCATATAATATATCTTTCGTTCCATATTACATCGAGAGAATCAATAAAGAATCCTTATTTGAAATCTACGAGTCTTTTTTCATGGAGAAAATCAATAAAAACAGATTTATTCCAACCTAAAGGTGGTACACATCTAACATAATCATATTTCAGTTGAGACGCCACATCCTACACTGCATCATTTGATTTCTTTGTCACAAATTGTCTTGATTAGGCATGATCACGGTTACGGTTATTGTGGTTACGGTTAGTTAACC
>KE159380.1:14126-27171 GCA_000411055.1 Leavenworthia alabamica
TATTCGGTTCAATGTCACAGTAAACCAACCTTGTCAGGATCGACAAACCATTTCATTAAACGAAACTCGGTAAACCATAACCCTAAACCACTTTATGATCCTTAACCGGATCACGGATGTTACACTTTCAATCAAAAATTTAATATTGGATTAGTTAATTTTTTTTAAATAATACTGGATTAATATCATTCTAATATATAAATAATAATTATAAAAAATTATGATTGCTATCATCTCTCTTTTAAGTTATGATGACTCATTTAGGGCCGTATTTGAAGTAAAGAGGGCGAATCAACCGCTTAGAGTTTCTTTTTTTGAACTTGCATTTAAAAAATTTTAAGTGAGGAAAAAAAAATCTACGTAACAAGAATCCCCATCTTAAGTTTTGACTAGAGCTCCCGAAATCTCAGTTCCAGCCCTGGACTCATACGATGTAGTATTGGCTAGAAGCCTTTTGCTTGGTGTCACCTAATTTGTTGATTTTTAGTGTTAAGTCAAGGGACTCCTCAACACATCTGAAAATAATAAAAGGAAACTAAAAATATATATATCTATTTAAGTTTTAAATGAATTTTTTAAATAATATTAAAAAATTTGTATGAATGATACATAAACAAAAACTTACGTGTAAAGTAGAAAATGCAGAAGTTATTCAAAAATATTATTGCTAATTTAGTATAGTTAAATATATNTTCATCCCTTGAACAAGTGAGCATGGAGGGTTGACATTACATTTATCATGAGGCTCTCCTTCAACCACAATCACTTGGTCTGCTACATAGGTTGCAATTATTAAGTTATGCTTTACACAATAATTTTCGCTAATGTTTTCCAATTCGCTAGGCAGTATTTAGACGTTTATTAGGGATCTAACTCTTTAAAAGATTAATCGGAATTTAGACGAAGTTTAAGTATTAATATATCTTTACATAATTTTTAAACAAAATTGTACATATAGATTAATATTCATAAAAAATAAATTAAAAAAGCTGAAAATTTTTAGTGATTTTAAGTTTTTTTCCGGTTTATACTGATTTTTTCGATTTAATCCGATTTTTTTAGTTATTCCGATTTTGCTGAATTGACAAAATTGCGATATCACCGACGATCGAATAAACCGATATTTTTTATCTTTATTTTTAATTTTTAGTGTTTCTTTTATTTTTTATTTTATTTTAATGATTTTTATATGTTTTATTTATTTTTGAACCGAACCAAACCGACATAACTCAAATAAACAAAAAAACTGAAATAAACCNNNNCTGAACTAAACTTGAAAAACAAAAACCAATAAGAGATGTTTAATACTAAAACAGAACCGACTAAAACTTTCGAAAACTGAATCAATGTGTTTTATTAATAAATTTCTAAAAAACGAATATTGAGCACTACGAACCAAGCCAATAATTTCGAATGCCTCGGACTACTTGTTCGTGTTGAGACTTGTAGATTATTCGATTTAAACTTGGGCTCAATACTTCAACTTGAAGGTGATTTATATTCAGGTGATCTATAATCTAGACTCATTTAGTTGCCCATCCATAACAACACAAACTCTATTATTTTTGTGTTGCATAAAATATGAAAATCACAAACTCTATTTCTTGTAATGGTTCTCAACATACAAATTTTAATAACAGACAACAAAAAAAGTTTGAAAAAAAGTTTGAAAAAAAGTATAACCAACCAACACACAAAACTATTGTTTTCAATCTTACAAACCAATAAAAACAGAACACAAAGAAGAATCAAAACCTCCATGAATCTGATAAGTTACAGTATATAATGAATCAGTTGATGATGATATTACCTATGTAGAAGAAGAAGCCTTCATCTTTCTATATATTGAAGGATGCATACATGAGAATATTGATGGCTTTGCTCTCTTCTGTTTAGATCCAAATATGAATGATCTTAAAGGCACTCTTGATCTACTATTTGAATCAACTTCAGATCTGTTCTTTGAACCCATCAGAGCAAAATCTTCACTTATCTTACCTAAACTCTTATCAACCTCAAGTTGAAGTATTGTAATATGATCTAAACCAGCTTGTAACTCATCAGCTACTTTATTATTCTCTTGTTTCATATTCAATACTTCACCTTGAAACTTAGCAGCTTGATAACTTGTGAATCTAAAATCATCATCTTCAGCACTTGATTTCAAAGCTTTTGTTATCTCATCTTGTATATTACATAAAGACTCAAATCTTGATTTAAGTTCTTCTTTTAAAGAAGCAGCTTTCTCAAGCCAAAGACTTAAGTCTGAGTTTATTTCACTTAAGTGTATATACAATGGTCTAACCTCTGATCTCAATGCATATTTAGATCCTCCATCTTGCTTTCTTCTTTGCTCGAGTTTCGATATCTCGCTTTGTAAATCTTCAATTGAAGTATCATAGCTTTGAATCTGTCCAAAGGCTGTACTAAATCTGAACCAGAAATCTAAATTCTCTTCTAGAAGCTCATCAATGTTTAACCTGAACTGTTCTTCAACTAAAGACATGGTCATGTTGTCTGTAGCTATGATTCCGATCGAGTAATCATCGGTATCTGCAAGACCCTTTTGTAAAAGACTCATCTTTTCTTTAAGTAACTTGATCTCATCATCTTTAGTTGCAGTCTCTGTCTTCATTAGTGTTCTTGTTTCATCAAAAGTTTTCTTCATATCTTTATAGTTCCTTAGTATTGTTGTGTACTCTGTAAGCAAATGCTTCTCTCTATTCTCCATTCCCTTCATGAACATCTCTTTCCAATCTGGTTCTGGTTCTGGTTCTGGTTCTGGTTCTGGTTCTTGTTCTTGTTCTTGTTCTTGTTCTTCTTGTTCGCTATTCTCAGATACAGCTTGCTTCTCCAAAACAGTTGCTTCTGCTTCTGTAGTCATGTCCTGAGTCAGTGCAAAAGTTACACTCTTTACGGGTTTTTCGATCTTCTCTTCAGCTGTTTCCTTTTGATGTTCTTCTATCTTTTCATCTTCCAGATCTTTCTCTGGTTCGATATTCATCGCTAAGTTACTAGACTCGGTCTCTGGCTTCACTCCACTAGATAGGTGATCAAGATTAAGACAAGCTTCATCAAAATCTGTCCGAAGATTACTACTCTTGTCCAAAACACTTCTGTCTAAATCCTGTATTGCCTTGAGTTTCTCTTCCATTTCCTTCATCTTCTTCCTCAGATCACTCTTGTCATCTGCTAATGTCGCCTTATCAGTTTCAAGAGTACTAATCTGTGTTTGAAGACCATTAGTCTCGTTTCTTAATCTCTGTATCAAAGCAGTCTGTGATGAAACTGCACTCTCCAAGCTAATCACTTTGTTAACAAGCTCATCAACTTTCTCAGCCATGTCTAGTAATGAATCAACACCAGATTCAAAATGTTCTTTAATCTTCTCCCTTACAGATTCCAACTCTATCTTCTTCTTAAACATCTCATGCTCTAACTCTTCTGTTCTTCTAACTTCATCATCATCGTCTTCCGCAATGAAACTTTCATCATCTCCTAGAAACTGGCTTGCTATAGACCTTAGCTTCTCTTTAGACTCTTTAATCTTCAAATGCTCTTCTCTAGCTTCTTCATAACTCCTCTCTTGCTTCTCCTGCAACTCTACTAACTTCTCTTGACACGACTTTATCGCTGTTTCAGTCATCAATCTCCTAGCTTCATCATCTTCAATCACAACACTCTCACCAAACTCATCTTGTAAAACACAGATCCTATCTTGTTTCTCTTTAATACCTTTCTCAAACTCCCAATACTTAGACAAACCTTTCTCATAAGTACTCTTCACAAACTCTTTCTCAGTCTGTAACACTAAAATCTCTTTCTGTAACTTATCAATCTCTCCCATTGCTTCAGTCTTGCTTAAACCTGAACTCTTAACAACAACATTAGTAGAACCACCTGTAGACTTCATAGATCTCCTAGGTTGAAGCTTCTTTGTAGCTACTTTAACAGTACTTTTGAAATCTTTAACAGGCAATTTAGGAACGTTAGGAACATTAGAAGAAGAAGAAACATGAGACCTTTTACCATCTTCATCATCATCCATGGCAAAATTTGGAACTTGATCAGGGAAAACAGAAGCAATAGTTGTATTAGCATTTTGAAGCTCAGTTGAAATATGATCATAACGTTCAGCTAAAGCTCTATAAGCTCTATAAGATTCTTCAACAAAACTAATAAGTTCAGGTCTCTTCTTATAATACATCTCTGCACGTTTTGCAAATGAATCTCCATCTTCTTGTAAAAGCTTTAATACATATTCAACCTTCTCTTCAATATCTGTAAACAAAGATCCAAATCAAAAAACAATCTCAAAGATCAGAAAAATCTTAACTTAGTAAAGAGATATAGAGATAGAGAGACCTTGAAGGTTTTGTTCGAGCCATTTAGATTGTTTAGTTCGGATATGACTTGCCCACCACCATGAATACGCATTACTCGCAGCTCTATGTAACATCTTTGAAAATTATCACTAAAAATTTAATCTTTTCACAGAAAAAAAAAGAGAGAGAGAGAGAGAAAACAGAGCTCTTTCTCTCTCTAGATCTCTATAGGAAAAAAAAGGAAATTTTCTCGAGAAAGAAAGAGAGAAAAGTTTGATTAGAGAGATCCACAAAGAATCTAAGAGATCTGTAAATCAAAAATCAAAATTGAGGAAAGAACGTGCAAATTACTCTGTTTTTTTTCTGTGATCATTCAAGAGAGAGAATGGGTGGGAGCGAGGTCGCTCTGCTTTTTTTAAAAAGAAGATATTTTAATTTTATTTTTAAAACTATTATTTATTGATTTTGAAATAAATGTAAGATATGAGTGTATCTTTACCAATGATATAGTGCCAGCGTCGTGGTCGGAGAAGTTTGAAGGATTCCGATTATTCTTATGTATCAGACGTTACAGAACATGTCACAGACCAGAAATAAAATATTACTTTTTCAGTTCTTACAAATTTATGTTTTAAGATTTTTGGCTGTTTTTAAAAGGTTTATTTTCTGAGTTTTTCATTTAATTTTATTTATAATGTAATAATTGAAAATAATAGATAATTATTAGTTAACATCTTTATAATATTTTGGGTGAAAAATAATATGTTTAAATTATTAATAATTTTTTTTTAATTTAGGAAAGCTCTTTAAAATTATGAACAAATTTATAGAAAGAATCTCTGAGAATTAATTAACATATTAAAATAATGGAAAGAAAAAAGAATGTGAAAATGTATCTTTGTTATGTGTTTTCTCCAGCGATACAACTTTAAAAATTTTATATATTACATAATAATTCTTAATTTTAGTTTTACTTAACAAAAACAGAATTGGACACGTTTTGATGAAGCGGGCAAAGGTGGGGCCTTTTCTTGTCCGAAGGATCTCTAATAAACTTCTGAAACGTCACTCATGAAATAATCCTCATTACATCAGACAAAGATGATGTAAAGTATTTAATGACAAAAAAAAATGTAGTAATAATATATAAAATCTAGAGGTATTTAATTTAGTGCATAGAAAATATTATAATTTGTTACTTATAAAATAAATGAAAACTCTTTAGGAAAGTGAATTGGATTCAGAATTTTAGAAGATTTGGTGGAATTAAGATTTGATGAGATTGAGAGAAATTTTAGTTGATTTGTTTGAGTTATTATTTAAAGAATAAAAATTGATTAGTGATTTAATCAGATTGTTTTTATTAAATTTCATGAGATTTTTGGGTGATATTCTCAAAATCAAAAATAAAATTGATGCTAATATGTTTAAAAATTAATACCAAATCAAAAGTCAAAACTTAAGAAAAACAATACTTCTTATAATTTGCATTCAATGTAAGAATATTTTCCGTAGAGTGGCATATGTATTAACGGTCTGATCACTAAGGTTTAAGTTCTTTGTAAAGTATACGGGTTCTAATACGTTAAAGCGAAACCGTGATGGATCAGTCTCGATAACCGAGTATTAGAACGGGTATGTTGAAACCCTCTCCTCTAACCACAAATATTATTCATGTTCTCGTAAAGATATATATATATATATAGACATATAATGATGATTTTAATTATATGGTATATATATGTGATAAATAAATAATATAAAGGTATTTAAATAAATACATTAAAGAAATCATAAAAATAAAAAATAAAACTACATCTTTCCTTGGTGTTATTTCGTCGATTAAGGAGAGAGAAAAGAGGTAGTTATTTTTTTTTTATTATTATTTAAATATCAAAACTCTTGAAAAAGAAAAATGTAAGAAAACAGAAGAATAAAAAAAAAAAAAACCAGAAAAATAATTCTTCTCCATCAAAGGAATTGTGAAAATAAAAGGTGTAGAGGAGAAGATCAACAAATAATCATCAAGGTTTTCCTACAACAGTTCAATAGCAATGAATCATGGTAAGTTATTACTTCTCCATTGTTTTTCAATTTAAAAGAGTTTTCATCACCAAATAAAAGTTGTGGAATTAAATGATCTATTGGTTTTGGGATTGAAATTCTGAAATATAAATTCACTCAAATATAAATTACACTGAAATCATTCATAAAATTTATATGTATATATATATTTGGGGCTCTTAAAATATCTATAAACATCGAAAGCCATATTCAAATGTTTCATATCAATATACTTAAGGCCAGCTATTACACATTCAAATTATTCGAGGTGATTTTATATTTTTCTATTAAATTTTATATTTATACAAATTAACTCATATATTTTTTATAAATTTTGTGGATTTTTTGTGAATTTTTTACCAGTACTATGGGTTTTAAATTTTTTTTTTTAATGATTTTATACATTACAAAATTAAAAATTGGCACTTTGCAGATGTGGGTGCAGATCTAATTTTAAAATTTTAATTTATGCGAGATAAATTTGAATTATATAAATAATTCTTAAAGTCCATAGATTATGGATTACGGACCGACCAGCTTTCAAGCAAACTAGTATTCACTCGATACACAAAAAAAATCCAGAATGTTTATATTCTTGATCTGAAATAACACAAGACACTTATGTGTGCATTATACTCTTTAAATTTTAACCCTCTCCTATACCAAGATCCTTTGATGCATCCCTTCAAATCCGAGATCAAACCATTCTTTCTTCTTCATCTAGGCTCTGATTTTGAGCTAACCAAGCCACATGTATTATCTTACCATGACAATACAGACTATATTTTTTTGTGACAAAACATAAATGTAGTAACCAAATATAATATAAGATAAGAGTGAAAAACTTCCTCAGACAAAGGACTTACAACAAACAATGAGAATTGACTATTTACATTAATCTCCTCATTCACATCAACTACTTTGTATTGTTCCATCTCTAGCCACCATAAGGTAAGCTGCACAATACCATAACATTAATCAACATATTTGGCCATGTTGTGGCAAAACCGTAATTAAGTAGTGTATTTTTCATATAATTTATCAAAATAGTTTATTTTATTATATAAAGTTTGATTATTCTAACCGTGACACATAAACATAATTCTCATAAGTAATATCGTTTACTGGATGTAATTTTATATACTTTATAATTTTTTAGAAAGAATTTTTCTGAATTTTTTTTTACAAACTACGGAATTTTTTATGTAATTTTTTTGTCAAATTTTATGTGCAAATCATTAACTAGTATCATATAAAAAACTTGGAATTGGATAAAATAATATTATATTTCTTTCTAAAAACAATACGTGAAATGAAAGGGTGTTTAAATAATTACCCGAGCCGAAGGGAAATATCAGAGCTCTCGGAGTTAACAGGAGCTCCGGTAGAGCTTCCGGCGTTAGTAATAGACTCCGACGAATTTCTTTCCTCGTACACAACGGCGTTTTCGGATACATCAGCACCATATTCATGCACCTTATTATTATAACACTAAAATAAATATACAAATTTAAAAATAATTAAAGATTATATATATACATATATTCACGTACTTGCATGCCAAGTCTCTCGTTCTCTTCCGTTAGTTCTGTTCCCTACAAAAAAAAATAAAGATTGGAAAAGACAAAACAAATCAGTAACTGTTCTAGTTAATTGCAATTATTAACATGGAGTAAACCAAGTGTCCTAGGTACGAAATGAAACCAAACCCTAGGGACTAACTAGCTCGCTACTCACAAACTTGGTTTTACCACTGCTTTATTAGAGTTAAGGACATTTTTAACAGTGCTTATCACTTGGTTTAGCCATTTATCTATAAGTATGGTCAAAGACATGTGTTATACAAGACCGGGGTCTATAGGTTAGTAATTCACAACCCTGAGTATAGATCCGATCCAGAAGGTAAGCCAACTAGACAACTACCGAGAACATCTAATAGTTACGTGGTATTTTTTTTAGATTTTTTTAATTTAATGACATATTTTAAATTTAATTTTTATATATTTTTTATAAAACTAATTTTTGTTTGATTATTTTTATAAATTAAAATTGTATTTTTTGTATATTTTAGAAAAAAAAAAAATTTATCTACTACATCTAAAATAGTTGGACCGATTATACCGGAATAAGCATGTGAATTGTAGCCGGAAAAAAATAAAGAGTTGTTATAGAAAAATTAAGGTTACGACACATACTTGTTGCCTCAATCGTTTGTTCTCATCCATCAATTCCATTCCCTAAACACCAAAAAAAACAAGAGATAAATTTATAAAATTAGATGAAGTAAAAGTAAAACGTAATCTTCATTCTTACCTTTCTTTGAAGATCGTTAATTTCATTCATAATCTTATCACTCTGCAAGTAAAGTTACATAACTATAAGCTTAGAGAAACAAATCTTGTTTTACATCTTTAGATATTTAATAATTTTAACAACCTTTGTATCAATCACACGTGTCAAACCAGCTTCAAGAGCCTTCTCTAATTGATGTAGGTCTTCAACATTGAGTCCTTGAAGTTCCTCTCCTCTCATTTGTCTATATATGACCATATAAACACATATATGTTTATAAAATGATAGTTACTTAAAGTTCATAACCTAAGCATGTATTAGTCTATTTATTACCTTAGTTTGTGGCTCTTGTCCGCAATTTCCTTGCTTAACCGGGCGTGATCACTGTTATCAACCAGCTAACAAATAAAGAGACATAGCTCTTAATAAAATCTATAACGATCTTATTAAGTTATGGGTTTTCAACTCAAAATCAATTGACAATGAACAGATTAACTCAAATTTTTTATATATTAGTAATATCATTTGTCGAACTTTCAATGTAAGACATTAATCTCTGAGCTCAAATCTCTACACACTACTAATTTTACATCTCTAACTCCATTGAAGTAAAAATGATAATACATACTTAAAACCAAACTATGATTATACATATAGAATCATGAACATAATATAGTCTTAAGTCTTTAAAATACTCTTTAAAAAACAATTTGGTTAAAATGTAATCTAATGGAATGTAATAATATTGTGTTTGTTGATATATTTTCTAAAGAGCTAATAAATCAATATTTTTCCACTCATGAGTATATATTAATATCAAAATTAATGGCGATATTATAAAAATCTTGAAAAATAAAATGTATAGTGAACTTGAGAAAGTAGCTTACTTGTAATTCAAGAGAAGGCAGATTAAGCTTCTCTAAGTTATTTGACTGCAAGTTATGCCTCTCTAATACTTCTTTCATGCTGCATTTTATAATAAAAAACAAATTCAAATTTATAGTCTTATTATATATAATATATATATATATGTTATAAACAACCACATTATTAATATCTTCATGTGTCTTAGTTCATAAAACTTACATATAAATATCAATAATGTACCCAAAATGTAAAATCAAAAGATACAAAACCTAACCCACAAAATACGTTTAATTCTAAACAAAACATTGTTTCATGTTAAACGCCGTCGTTTTTAGATACCATCTAATCAAGCTTATAGATAAATATATTTATTTGTGAGTGTTGGTAACTTGGTATCTCCCCAAAGATAGGAACTATTCAGAAATCCAAAATATCTTATGATTTTATTAACCACTTCTTTATTAAAAAACTTTCTCAAAAGATTTATACGTCCACAAATATATAGATACCTCCTAAACTTAAAATATTATGGTATCCACATATTTTTATATAAATATTATATTTATGGCTTCCACGTATATATAATTGATCCCACAATATATATATATATGGAACACAAAGACAAAAAAATATATAGATAATTTTTGCACATAAAGATTTACATTTTCTTATTTTTGCTAAATACAGAATTTAATAAACTTTATTATGTCATTTAAGTCATTATCATTTCTTACAACTTGTAATATAAATAGTAAGTGGTCCAATAAGTTTTTGATACAGTAAACTTCAATGTATCTCACATATACAAACTCTAAAACTTTTGTCTGGATCTAGAAAAGATTCTTTCAAAAGACTTTAAGAAACCTAATGAGATAGAGAGAGATAGACCTGGAGTTACAGAACTCGAAGAGCTTTCCGGTAGAGGAGAAGATGATAAGAGCAACATCAGCATCACAGAGAACAGAGAGCTCTTCAGCTTTCTTGAAAAGACCTCTTCTTCGTTTTGAGAACGTGACTTGTCTTGCTGTTGCGTTGTCTATTTTTTTGATCTGAATCTTTTCTTTCGCCATCAAGAAAAAAACAAACCTTAAAAGCAAGAGTGCTCAGATTTGTACTTGCTATATCTTTGAACAAGAAAAATGGATCAAGATTTTGATTTTGATGAATCAAGATTCAAGAATGAGAAGAGAGGAAGAAGAGTAGAAGAGAGAGAATTTATTTCTATAAAGAGAGAGTTTAAAGAAGAAGAGAGAGTGACAAGACTACTGAAATGGAAAGTAATTCTTTTTGCTAAATTTAGAAGAATAAATATGATTTTAAGGCAGTGAAAACCCTAGTTTCTTTTGAAGATTTTTAGGATTTGAAAGAAAGAAAAATAAAATTCTTTGTGAGATTTAGAGATCTAGATGATGAATTCACAAGAAAATATAAAGAGGATGAAACAATAAACCAAGAAAGTTAGAGAAAAAGCAAATGGAATATATAAATATTTTAATTTTTCAACTTCAAATGTTGAGGAGAGAAGTAGACAAACATAAGAAGATTTTTGATTGGTGAAAGATGAGATAATTTTTCATGGAAGGGTTTATAATAATTTAATAACATGATGGGGTTTCTTAAATTATTATTTTTGAAAGGAAAAATAATTTTAAATATTTTTATATGGATATTGGTTTGCGTGTGGTGGATATTGAATAAGGTTTAGAAATAGGATTTTTATAAGTATCCGATGAGATGAGAGTTGGCCAGAAGCATAAACTCTGTAGAACTTTAGGGGCTAGAATGTAATTTCATATTTTTAAAGTAAATAGATCATACATAATATAATTCTGAAATAACAAAATATCACCTAATATATATTATTTTTCTTAAAAGAATATATATTTGGTGATAATGTAAAAATCTATGATGTAAAGATAAATCCAATAGAGTAATTCCTTCTAATACCACCATTTGTACTTTTTAAGACAAAATTACATTATTTTTTTTAATTACACATAAATACCATTTTTTTTGTTAAAATCATATTTTTAATTTAATATTAGGATTGAGTATTTAGTTGTTGTGTTTAGTTTTTTATTATTTGGGTTGAATATTTAGTGGTTGGGTTTAGTATTTATTGTTTGGGTTTGTGTAATTTTTCAAAAATTTTATCTAATTTTCAATTCAATTGAATTATTAAATGGTAATTTTGTCTTAAATTAATTTTAATAGTATTTTTGGAAATTAAAGTTAATTTTATGGTATTTTTGAGAATTGTCCAATCCAATATATGAAAATAAATAAAGAAATCAAGTTATGTGGATCCTCTATCACAGAAAATAGAATAAATTAATATTCTATATATATATATATAGAGGGAGAATAACTAATATAAACTTAATTTTAGAGTTAATTGTTAGTTTAACATAGCAAAGATTAAAGTTAGTTGAGTTATTTGTATCACAATAATACCTTTAGGGTCAAGAGTTAAATAAAACTATTTACGAAAATGTTATTAATGAAAAAATTTTAAAAAATAGAATTCCCGTTTATTTTTTAAAAAAGGATAAATATTTACGAAAATTCCATTAATGATAAAAAAAATCTGCGACGTAAATTTACAGTTCATGTTATCGCAGATTTTAGTGTTTGACAGATATATTTCATATTCTAAGATTTATTTCGCATATTTGATTTTGAATCACAGATTTTTGCTAAAATATTATGGCATATTTGTTTACGTCCTTCAGATTATTTTGGAGATTGCAGACTTTTCTTTAAGTTCGATATAGAGACTGCAGATTTAATAATTTCTTTTGAAAATTTTAGATTTTGAGTCGCAGATTTTTTTACGCCGTAGATTTGTGTCGTAGATTTAATTTTTTATTGCAGTTTTAATTATATAATTATTGCAGATTTGTGAAATATGTCGTTAAGAATACCAAAAACAAATTACTAGAGTAATATTTTAGTTACTGCAGATTTCTACCTACTCATGGCAGATTTTGTCATATAAAATATCAAAATTTTTTGTTATCGCACATTTATTTTTCTGATATTTTAGTGTTAGTTTCACCAAATTTCTTACCAGACTAACTTTTTACTTATTGCAGATTTTAGTACCGCATATTTTTTTATTTTATGTTGTCGCAGATTAGGTACAGCAAAATCTGTAAATGATACGATAGATTTTATCGAAATTATAATTATTTAGGCAGTTATTATGGAATTTTTTAAAAAATATCTTAAATATGCCTACGTTTTATAGGTTTTCTGCCGTCTCCAATGTTTTTTTCTTCGTTTTTTATTTTATTTTTTGATTTAATCTCTTACGTTTAAAAAAACCTCTTATATTTTTAAATTTTAGTTTTATTTTTTTCCTGTTCAAATGATTTTTTATGTTTATTTTTCTATTTTTATTGTAAAACAAACTCAACAAAAATAATCTAAATAAACTAAAATTTATTTTTTATATTATTAATTTTAATTTATTTTTCTGTCTTTTTATATTGAAA
>KE159381.1:4886-20034 GCA_000411055.1 Leavenworthia alabamica
AAAATCTACCGACCAATTCAAAAAATTTATTGTCATCAGTATTCGCCGGATATTTTCCACTGTGTTCTTGTAGTGGTAATTTACACTTTGGCTGTTGCTAACTCGGTCAACCGTATACAGACTACAGTGTATACGCTTTTTGACGTCAGCAACTTATTTATAAAATCGTTACCCGGTTATTGGAACCGAGATATATAACCCGGAACACTGTCCGTTGAGAGAATGGGATGATTCGCATAAAATGGGCTTTGTTTGGGCTTCAACTCAATATATACACGCAACTAAACCCGACCCGTTTGGATATCATTGCCATAGACTAGTCACTGGTCTGGATCGCTGGTAGAGCTTAAAAAAGAAAAGTCGGAGCAGCAGCGTAGAAAATAAAAAATTGTTTTAATAAAAACAGTTTCTCTGTATTGCTTTCTTTTACTGTAAATGATTTAAGATTACATCACACAACTTCCTATGAATCATTTTACATACTCACTTACTCAAGTAATGTTTTTTTCTTTTCTCTAAGCCTTTGGAAAAAGAATTTTCAAGTAGTGTGTTGCCATCCATCCAAGAACCGAGAAGTAAACAAGAACCAAACATGCACGCTTCACTTGTACCAATAGATTCACCTTAGAAAACTGACTCTTAACTGAACAAAAAGGCCAAGGGAACCATGATTTTGCATGTTGTAAGATCCGTATGATAAGAACTGTGATTATGGAAGTTGAAAAGCCAGAGATAATTCCAGTGATCACATCATATTTCCAGTAGTTTGTTCTTCCTTCTCCATTAAACCATGACCATAGAAGTTTAGAGAATCTGCAGGAAAAGAAACCAATGGAAAGATGAACAATTCAGGCGACTAACAATGCTAAGACAAGACTGAGGAAGTGTACAATTTCCGACAAAACAAACACCTAAATCTTGTCCTACAGTGTTTAGTTATGATGGAATGCATAAAATGAAATACAACACTAGTGAGAAAACATACACGACAAGGTATTGCTTAAAAATGTCGGTGAAAGGAAGATCATTTGCTTGGCAACCGAAAAAGCTATCCCGATAAAGCTTTATTTTTGGAATACCTAATGTATACCAGCAATCATAAGTCTGATTCACCTGAAGAAACAAACGATAATGCAATCAGAAACACAATGCGATTAAGAGCAGTAAGCTAATTGAATCAAAAACTGTTAAAAAATAATGTGCCTTGAAGTTATCTTTGGTAAGCAATGCAGCACCAAAGTTAGGTCTACACTCAGGAGGCAGAGCTTCATTAGGTGCTTCTGAAAACGCTAGCCGCGTTTGACCCATTAAGTTATCTTTATATTCTACCTAAGAAAGTCATGATGGGATTAGTAAATTGTTTCACTTTGGAAAACAAAAGACATAACTTTGCTGAAATATCTTACAACCTTGAAGACAGAAGCCCAATAGTAATCATACCGACATCTGAATTTATCTCTTTCAAATGGGTAAAACACATGTTGTGATTTGATGTTCAAAAGTCCAATGCCACATACTTTGGAAGATCTAAGGTCAACAGCTACATCAAAAAGTTTATAGTATAACCACCATCAGCTTCTCTATATATCCATGAGACTCAACAAATGAAACAAAACCCCCAAAATCAGTGTCAAGACTTCCAATTTCAATCATAAGAAAATGATTAGGCTAAAGATTAATCTGTCATAGATCATTAACAAGTGAGAGCATTTAGCATAAGAAACCTAATCACTTTCTGCTATCAAGTAGTATAATCAAAGCTTTTAATTCAATCAGAGAACAAGAAAAACTTACAGCTAGAAACAATTTTGCAGCGGGAATGAAGAGAAGCAGATGAAGAAGAAGAAACCCACAATTCACTGAGGAAAATTACAAAGATCCCTAATATAAACGATAAGAAGAAGAAGCTGATGATCGAGAAAGCTATCACTGTACAGAACCGTAAAGCTAACGAAGAAAAAACCCTCTTTTGCTTCTTCGTCACCGGCACCGGCAGCGGCGCGGTTTCTTCTGAATCCATTTAAGTTTCTTCTCCGGTGAGTTTTTAACTCAGAACAAAGAGATTGAGGAATCCATTTTTCACGGTGATCGAAACATCCAACGACGGTCACCGGAAACCAAATCGATTATCCGATTTTTTTTTAATTGCCTTTTTTTTTACTGTCGTTGTGACGATGTGAATGTGTGTATGCAATTAAAACTAACAATAAAAAAAATCAGACCGGGGGTTGACGTTGATCAATGTGAATGCGATGGAAATCTTCTGACTCAGCAGTACAGTGCCACGTGTTCCTTAAATGTGGGCCTTAAATGGGCCTCTGTATCTGTGGTTGAGTCTTACAGAAAATATCCCCAATCCGAAGTCAGAACCCTGACCAGTGACGGTGACCTCGTCTCTAATAACAATTTTTTTTTTCACTTGTCTGGCTTGCCATTAAAAAGCAGGTTTAATTAAGCCGAACGCCAAAAAAATTTATGATTGAACTAGTTTAACTGATTAAGTTGCTACTTTCCAACTTTTTATCTCTTTATATGAGTAAACCGTTTTATGTATAATTTAATTTAAAAATAATAATATAAGATAATGGTGTAAAAGGACCTAATGACACTGCACATGGGGAAGATGATGCTGCATTAACAGATTCCACATGAGGGGAAGGTGAGTTTCCATTTTCCAACTAAGACTTATTCAAAAGTAATTGGTTCATAAGTCACACAATATAACAAATTACGTTATAGTCCTTCGTCTTAGATCTGTCGGTATGACCTTTGTCTTTGTGAATTATCATTGCAATTATGAATTAAAAAATCACCTCATTAGAGGATTGCTAACAAAATTGGGTATAATTGGATTGTAGATTTTATCAAAAATAAAGTTTTCTCCTGAACTTCTGTATCACTTGAAATCCTATGAATTTTTTTTGGGCAAAACAAAACTTGTGATTTATTTGAAAATATGATACAAGCTACCATTGTTATATATATAGTTCCATCCAGGCATAATTGGACTCCACTTTTCCTATAAGTATAACCATATAATCGTTAAGTAACCACATATTAATACCAAATTTTGTAGTTAAAAATTTAGGGATATATATTACTAGAGAATATATTACAAGACAATACAAGTCATTTTTTTGGTAACATACTAGAATACAAGTCACTTGCATATAGTTTTAGACTTTTAGTACAAATTAGGTTCTTACTTTGACTAAGTATTTTTGTAATAAGATACATACATTGACCAAACATTGTTTTCAGTTTGGTCATAATTATCTGGCATCCTAATATACAGTTTTTTTTTAACGAATATACCAATACACTATGTAGAAGCAGTACTGTTAACAAGACGTTGCATTATAATAATATAGTACAATATGAAATATAAACTATATACTTCTGCAGTATGAATTTATTAAAACGCGTTATAATTAGTCAACACTTAATAATAATAATTCAGCTTTGTCATGGACTTACCACAAGTGACAAACCCACCGACGACTAACTCGGCTTCCTCCTTACAACTTTAAAGAAAAAAATGGGATATAGAGAACGCCGACGGTGGATCTTAGTGTCGGTGGTGGGATCCATTTTATTTAAATTATAATCCTAAAAAAAGGATAGGTGACTTTACTAAAAGAAATTAGATACTATTAGTATTCAAAACATGTGCCTATAATTCCGGGAATTGTGATCGTTACGATTTCAAGAGTATCTAGGTAATTATAGCATTTCGTATTTTGGATTTCCAGATTTAACTTTTCTACACGTCAGATTATTACTGTTTAGTGTAACTTTAAAATGAACCTAAATCATTTAATTTCCTAAACTTTTAATACACAATGAATGAAAATATCTTGTTAGAGAAAAGGATATATGATCAATTATTAACAAACATCATGTGACTATTGTTTTCATTCCTTGTTACATCAACGTTCAATAATCAAATAAAAACAGTGAAATAATGTGAAAATAATAGTCTTATTTAAAAGATTGAAAACGAAAGGGGAGACAAAGAGTGAACGGAACAAAAAAAAAAAAGAAAAAGAAAAAGAGGAGGAGATAAATTATAAAAGAAAGTAAATAAAAATAACTAAATTTACACAGCCAAATAAGCTCTCTCTCTATATATATATGTAAACGTGAGCTTCTCTGCAAATCTCTTATATCTCTCTCTCTACCATTTGATTTTTCTTAAAAATCGTAAGAAAGAGAGAGTCAAAGTCTCTCTCCGTCACCGGAAAATCTTCTCCTCATGAATTCGAGGAGACAATTTTAAATCCAGAAATCGAGGAGAGGCTGCTTACTCCAAGACGGTAATTTATGTTCTCTCTCTGTCAATTATTATATTCGTATATATCTAGATTTTTTTTGCTCTGTGTTTCGTCTTCTTCATTGTTCGTTGATTACATGAGTATTATTATTATTTATAGCTTCACTCTGTATAGTTTTTATTTTACGTGAAAACTAAATTCTAGATTCATTTTCAATTTGTGTGTATTCTTCCAACACTGTAATTTAAAATTCTAGATTCATTTCATTTCGTTTATTTTTATTCCTGCTGTTATTTGTTATTATTAATTTCTTAATTATTATTTTCTGTGTAAAAATTAAAGACGACAGAAAGACTTTTCCGTATCTGTCAAGTAATGATTAATGCTAATTCTCTTTATCTGTCCTTTTTTTATTGTCAGATTTGTTTATAAAACTTTAAATACGAAAGTGAATAAGTTTTAATAGTAATAAAAATAAACAAACCATTCATGTGTATGCATTTATTATTGTTTCACTGAACCAAATTGTTTATATATTGTTCTCTTCATTGAATCTGAGGTCCCCAAAACCATGTGAGGTACATTAAATAAACCAATCTTTATATGTCGGCAATGTTTTTTGTTTCTTTGTTCCCTTTTAGATCTCGATTTCTTCACGTCCTTTGTTTCTTTTAGACCAAAACTACTTCTCTATCCTCTCTTCAGTAACTTTTGTTGTTTTTGTCATCTACTACTGATTAATTGCTAATTCGCAGGTTGTAAAATCTTTTAAACAAGGATTCTATTTTAGTTATATCTGTTAAGTTAGTTCTATAACGATGAAGTATAAAGATGACAAGTATGAGAAAGCTGAGAGAAGTGGTTCAAGGGTCTTGCCCAAGACTCTTTTACTGATTCTACTATGTGGGCTTTCCTTCTATCTTGGTGGGTTGTATTGTGGGAACAACAAAGTTGAAGTTAAAGATGTTGCAAAAGTTGTGTCTTCCTCGGATATTGATGATGGCTCATCTGTTCAAGCCAAATCTGTTGTTACTTTCTCGGAATGTAGCAGTGACTACCAAGATTACACTCCCTGCACTGATCCAAGGGTACACTTAAATTTTATGACTTTTGAGTGTTTTTGAATAAGGGAAAACTTAAGCTATTTTGTTTCGCTTGTTCAGAAATGGAAGAAGTATGGTACTCACAGGCTTACTTTCATGGAGAGACATTGTCCTCCTGTGTTTGATAGAAAACAGTGTCTGGTTCCTCCTCCTGATGGGTATAAGCCACCAATCAGATGGCCAAAGAGCAAAGACACATGTTGGTACAGGTAAATTATCTGTCCCTTTTTTCTGAACATGCCTTAGTTGTTTGTATCTCTCAACATCTTTCACTGTCCTTGGAGATTGAATTTGATTTGATATCAGGAATGTGCCATATGATTGGATTAACAAGCAGAAATCTAACCAGAACTGGTTAAGGAAAGAGGGTGATAAGTTCATTTTTCCTGGTGGTGGTACAATGTTTCCACATGGAGTTAGTGCATATGTTGATTTGATGCAAGATTTGATCCCTGAAATGAAAGATGGCACTATCCGCACCGCCATTGACACTGGTTGTGGGGTATGCTTATATAAATTTAACTTGGCAAATATTGGATTAGAGGTCCCTCTTCTTTAACTATATTCGATCTTGATCTGTTTTGAAGGTTGCTAGCTGGGGTGGCGACTTGTTAGACCGCGGTATCCTCACAGTATCACTTGCACCTAGAGATAATCATGAAGCTCAAGTCCAGTTTGCTCTAGAACGTGGAATTCCAGCGATTCTCGGCATCATTTCTACTCAACGTCTCCCTTTCCCTTCAAATTCGTTTGATATGGCTCATTGCTCAAGATGCCTTATTCCATGGACAGAATTTGGTAATATAACTGTCTTTGATCAATAGAATATATTATATGTTTATAACTTGAAACTCTTGTAACAGTTTTTCTCTTTATTGCTTTTTAAGGTGGAGTATATCTTCTGGAGGTTCACCGTATCCTAAGACCTGGTGGCTTTTGGGTCTTATCTGGTCCACCAGTTAACTATGAGAACCGTTGGAAAGGTTGGGACACAACTATTGAAGAACAGAGATCAAATTACGAGAAGCTGCAAGATCTGTTATCTGCAATGTGCTTCAAAATGTATGCTAAGAAAGACGATATCGCAGTGTGGCAAAAATCACCAGACAATCAATGCTATAACAAGTTGTCTAACGAGCCTGATGCATACCCACCAAAATGTGACGATAGCCTTGAGCCAGATTCTGCTTGGTACACACCTTTACGCCCTTGTGTTGTGATACCAAGCCCTAAGCTTAAGAAGACAGATTTAGAATCTACTCCAAAGTGGCCTGAGAGATTGCACACAACTCCTGAAAGGATATCTGATGTTCCTGGTGGAAATGGTGGTGTGTTTAAGCACGACAATAGCAAATGGAAAACAAGGGCTAAGCATTACAAGAAGCTGTTACCCGCACTTGGATCTGATAAGATTAGGAATGTGATGGATATGAACACTGCTTATGGAGGTCTTGCTGCTGCCCTGGTCGATGATCCTTTGTGGGTTATGAATGTGGTTTCTTCTTACGCTGCCAATACACTTCCCGTTGTGTTTGATCGTGGTTTGATCGGAACATATCATGACTGGTATTAGTTCATCACAATTCCTATACATTTTACTTTCAAACTCTATGAGTTCACATACATAATGTGCTTTGTTGTTTCATAGGTGTGAAGCATTTTCGACATATCCAAGAACTTACGATCTTCTTCACGTTGATGGATTGTTTACATCTGAAAGTCAAAGGTAAATAATAGAGCAGAGAGATATTGAAATCTTTGAAGAGTCGTTGATAAGTGATTAGTAATGGTCTTGGGTTTTGGACAGGTGTGAGATGAAATATGTGATGCTGGAAATGGATAGGATCTTGCGTCCTAATGGATACGCGATTATACGAGAATCGAGTTATTTCGCGGAGACAGTTGCATCAGTAGCTAAAGGACTGAGATGGAGTTGCCGTAAGGAACAAACAGAGTCTGAATCAGAGAACGAGAAGGTCTTAGTTTGCCAGAAGAAGCTGTGGTATTCATCTAACACAACTTCAGAAACAAAATAAATAAATAAAAAAAGAAAAAAAAGGACAAATCTAAAGCTTAAAGCTTTAGTTTTATCCAGAGGTTTCATGAGAGACAAGTCACAACAACAACAAACATAGGTTCTTTATCCTTGCTTCAAAGCCAAGAAAGCTATTGAAAGCTACCAATTCATTTTTATTATTATCACAGCATATTTATAAACTCTCGATTTTTCTTATAGTATATGTTTGGCGATAATTATACTATAATTTTGGTTCAAATTGTAACTTTGAATTTTATTTTAAACGGTTAAGCGAGATTTATCGAATGTTAGGTATAATGATTTGGGATCTTCTTGTATTGTTTTACACGTTAATATGTCTGGTGGTCTGTCCCATCTATCAAATTTATAAAAAATTATTTGGAAGTATTGGATATAATGAGAATAACATGATTTAAAGTAAATCTAGTAGTGTTGGTTAGGTGAAGTATTCGTAATTGATTTGATAAAATAATTTTAAGAAATCTGATTGTATGAACGTAAATTATGATTAAACATATTTTAATCCATTAATTTCCTTCCCTCTAAATATATAGATAGATCCAACTGAACTTGTGATTTTTTTTTCTTTTTCTTAAAACTTGTGAATCTTGATGATTTAAGATTCCCTAGTTTATAATTGCATCACAATTTATGGCCTCTCACATATTTTACAGCTTTGTTTTTTACTACTAGTAGTCTACTACCAGTATACAATATTCATGATGTTATTACAACATAATTTCTTAGAAAAGTGACAACTAATTTCAGTTAAAAATAATATTAAAGACAAAATATCAACCCAATAATAACAATAATTTACGTATATAAATTGAACTCTCCGTGCCATTGATAGAAAAAAAAACTGTTGATTCAAGAAAAATATAATATGTCATAAAATAAGAAATCTAATACATCTGAAAAATAGAAATGGAAAACAAAATCTCAAGCATTTCAATATTGTAGTTTTAGGTAAAAAAAATCAATCTATCAATCAATTGAGCATCCTTGAATTATCCCTCGGGATTTGAATCCACTATATTTTAGCATATCGGAATCGCCTTTAAAACATGATAAAACCGATATCTAATTTTCAATACCAAACGTGTTGCATTGCCATCATTAGCGCCTTCATATAACATACATTTATATGGAAATCTTAAAACATATAACAAACAATAATTGTGGTAGTCTATTTTCATTTTTGGTAAATCTAATCCCCATGAATCATTGATTAAATATAGGTTAAATATATAACACCTACCATAGAAAAGTCAAGACCAAAAAATACATATATACTATATCAAGTGTTACATCGTGGCATTTTACCAAAAATAAAAGTGTTACATCGTCAAAGGCAAAAATAAAAGAAAGACTAGAGAGGCGGCCACGTAAAGATACAGCAAAATACTTTTAAATCAAACGGTTCATAATAAAGTAATGACATCACCGACGTGATAATCCAACGGTTATATATAAAAGACCACTGTAAATTGGTATATTAAGAAACATCAGATTATAGCAGTTTCCAACGCGACACGATTAGAAAATATCATCACCAAATGACGATCGAATCAATGGAATGAATATACTCTGTTTTATAGCTGCCTGGGGAATATAAATTGTAGGAATTTTTTTTCTAGGTCATCACGAGAAAACCGCAAAGGGCAGAGAGATATTTGGTAGAGAGAGAGGTGGATTTTGTGTTATTTGTTGGAGTCTGATTAGAAGAATATTGAAAAAGTTAAAAAGGTAGAGAAGCTCTGGATTCCGTTTCTTTCCGTCGTCGGCGACGGTAGTTATGCCCGTTGGCTCTGAGGTATTATTTTATATCTTAATTGTAATTTTTAATTGTTTCTTTGTTTTTTTTTGGTTTCGTGTTTGATCAGATAGGATCTGAATTCGAATTCGATTGCGACTTAATTCATTAGGATTTGATGTGTTTTGATTGAAAAATTTATGGTAATGTAGATCCATTTCTGCTGCATTGATATAATAATCCTCGAATTAGATATGTTTTTTTTTTTGCAGATCTGTGAGCTATTAAGTTGGCTTAATAATTTTGGTGCATTACTAATAGTTTTTGAAAACTTTTCCCAGATATTTTGAATTTTTTATCTCAGCTGCATTTTTTAAATTATTTGCTGTTAGGTTTGGGGTTTCATGAATAAACGATCATAAATTTGATTGTTCTTGACCAGAGTCTAATGTAAGTTGAGCCCATTGTTAGCCGTACGCTTTAGTTATGATGTTTTATGCAGATATTTTTTTTGGCTTTTTGGATTGTTTCTACTGTATCTTTGGATCTCTTATGTATGAGTGTATGCTCTCTCATTGCTACAGGTTCTATCAGGCTTTCTTCTAAGTTGATTTTTAATCTTCTGAGATATGGAGCAAGTTTTTGTCTGGCCAAGCTGTTATCACTACCGGCTTTTCTCATTTCAAGAAGCCCTTGATTGGCGGTTTCTTTCACGTTCAGATTTCCTTGTGGGCTCTTTCGTTAACTGCACTTAGTGCTCCAACCATCTTCTATAAACTTCAAGGAAGGTGTGAGCCAAATTTCTTAAGACAGGTATGGCTTTTGACTGAAGCGGTTGAGAGACTTTCTATTTTATTTAACAAGATGATTCTCTCCTTAGATGGTTTTCGTGTTGTTCGAACTCTAGAGCCTGATATGCATTTGGTACACGTTGATTTCCTTGTAAATATCCTAATTGGAGGTTTTAATATATTTCATCAAGTTGTATTTTACAGTAAGGAAATTTGAGAAATGGTAAAACTGCTAAAAATAGAACTCTTGTATGACATTCAGAAAAAGAAACTTGCAGACAAGTTTAAAGGATCTCAAACAACTTAAATATATCTTTTGTACACATTTTCATATCTATCAGAATTTAACTGTATGTCTGCCATTTTTTTTTTGTGCAGGGCTGAAGTCTGCATATTCTTCCTTTGCATAGTCCTAGAAAACCTCTTTGTTATCCCCCCTATTTCATATCTTGCTCTTATGGGCGCTGGCTGAAGAAATATATATCAGTGTCTTTTTCAAGTTTACATATGTCGTTTCCTTGAGTCTGAACCCCTGAGTCAGATGTTGTGAGCATAGGGGTCCTTCTTATTAGCCAACCCATTCTTTCTTGTTGGTTCCTTTACGTCTTTGATTTCTCAGTATGTATGTTCTTTTTTCTCCTCTTGCTGTCTTTCTTTTTCCTTAATGGTCAACCCATTTATGCTCGAAGTAAGTAAAGGTCAGTCTACCCAGGTGGAAAATCATTGATTTTACTGCCTTGGTGTCGAGTCCTTGCTACGAACGACTGGAAGATTAATTCTATATAAATCTTTCAGAAGTTCTTTACATACATAAATAAAGAGGCTACTTTGCTTTACCAGAAAAAGATGGACAGGTAACTTAAGTTTCTCGTAATTCTCTAAAACCTTCATCTGCCCCCTTGATTTTTGGCTTATGAGTTTATTTCTCAATGCTTTGTGAATTTGAAGGTACAAGTTAATTAAAGAGGTTGGTGATGGAACTTTTGGTAGTGTTTGGCGAGCTATCAGTAAGCAGACGGGTGAAGTTGTAAGTTGCTTTCTTTGAGAGTTATCCATGCCTGTAGAATTTTCTGTGCTTGATTTTTTAATTTACTGAAGTTTTCTATGAGCAGGTTGCAATTAAGAAAATGAAGAAGAAGTACTACTCCTGGGAAGAATGTATTAATCTGAGAGAAGTGAAGGTAGTGAACTGTCTATGATGAGATGTGTTTTTTTTTATGTCTTGTTTACTGGATGCTTGCTTATTCTTCCTTTTTCTCCTATTAGTCGCTCAGGAGAATGAATCATCCAAACATTGTGAAGCTGAAAGAAGTCATACGGGAACATGATATCCTATACTTTGTCTTTGAGTACATGGTATCCTTCTTTACTGCTTGTAGTTTGGTATTTTCTGAGATTTCTATTCATTGCATTGAATATGTGTATGTAATTCTTTCTTGAGCAGGAGTGCAATCTTTACCAGCTTATGAAGGATCGACAAAAGCTTTTTGCAGAAGCTGATATCAGAAATTGGTGCTTTCAAATCTTCCAAGGCCTTTCTTACATGCATCAGCGTGGTTACTTTCACCGTGATCTTAAGCCAGGTAATTGATAGCCTTGGTGTGTCAGATACAAAGCTTCAGATATCTGCTTTGAAGATTGACAATTTTGATTTTAATCTCTTGGTCTTTCTAACAATAATAGTTTAATAGTTGTCACCAAACTTTTATCTATATTGTGTTTGTTGTTGCAGAAAATCTATTAGTATCTAAAGACATCATTAAGATTGCTGATTTTGGCTTGGCACGGGAGGTTAATTCGAGTCCACCTTTTACCGAATATGTTTCTACACGCTGGTAAGATTCATTTCTCTGTCTGTGTTGCAATGAGTCATACAGAAATATCTATGCATATTTATATTTATACTTCAGTGGTATATGTTGATTTGATGCTATGTCCGCGCTCTGCCTTACTGAACCAAGTTTTTGTTCTAATAGGTACAGGGCACCTGAAGTACTCCTACAGTCATACGTATACACATCAAAAGTTGGTTAGTATCCATATTGTAGTAAGAAATAATTATATTTGATCTTTTAAAAATGCAATCCAGGCTTAACAATTTGGCAATTGCTTTTGTGTTCAGACATGTGGGCGATGGGAGCTATAATGGCAGAGTTGTTGTCTCTTCGCCCTATTTTTCCTGGGGCTAGGTAAATTAGCAGTGATGAATTTGTATTTTCTGATCCGAGATGTTGCAAAATCAAATGCTAATAAACAAGTGAAAATGATGTTGTATCATCATTGCAGTGAAGCAGATGAAATCTACAAAATCTGCAGTGTCATTGGCAGCCCAACTGAGGAAACCTGGTTGGAGGGACTTAATCTTGCTAACACCATAAACTATCAATTCCCTCAGGTACTTGCTCGAGCTTGAGAAATTCTGTGTCGTCTCTCTGGTTTTATTGTTTCATACAATAACAGTTGTTATCTTGCAGCTTCCTGGTGTCCCTCTTTCAAGCTTGATGCCATCTGCTAGTGAAGATGCTATAAATCTTATTGCGGTATTTTATCAACCCTTAAAGGTTTCTCTATGAATCCAAGAAGTTATTTCTTTTATTCTTAGACGCTGATCTCCAACTTTTTCATGATCATTCAGCGGCTTTGCTCTTGGGACCCATGCAGCAGACCGACGGCTGCAGAGGCTCTGCAGCACCCGTTCTTCCAGGTACACCAGCAACGTTTTTAGTTGAACAATTAATTTTATAGCTCTTCTAATTTCGATCTAACTATGTTCTCCTGTGGCAGAGTTGTTTTTATGTCCCACCATCTCTTCGTCCCAAGCCTTCTGTTGCAAGAACTCCACCGCCTGGTAATTTCATAGTTTGTTGATTGCCAATGTCAGAATGTGGAATTATTATATATATTGAGATTGTTATAATATAATTTTGATATATGTTTCATTCTAGTCAGGGCAAGGGGATCATTTGAGCACCAATCAGTTAAACGGCACCCAGTGTCTCTTTCCAATGCTAAGCCATTCAACAGCTATGTTAGTCCTAAGCCCAATGCTGCTTTTGGCAGTGGCGTCCAGCGGAAGCTTGAGATGGCTAATCAAGATGGGACGAAAAGCACTAAACCTGTGAGAAGTTCTGTTAGAGAGTCCAAATACAGACCACCTGGAAAAAAGAGTCCTCGTAAGTAAAAACTTTTGCTCTACTTTTATTTTTCTTTTGACACTGACAATGGTTGTGGTATTTGATCTAACATAACTAGTTCATTCAACTGGAAATAATGCAGCAGTAACATTGAACAAGAACCGTGGTACTAATAGTGTATCTGATACTGCTGATCAACTCTCAAACATGAGCATCGGAGGAAGTAAACCTCGAAGACACTCTGTGTCTGTGGTTGGACAGCTGAAACCACCGCCGATGAAGGCAGGTTGGGTAGGAGAAAAACGTGACATGTACCTTAGACCAACACAACCAACCACAAATGCTTACTCTAGGAAAGTTGCCGGTTGACCCCAAAAACCAATCACTCGAGCTTGCCTCTTTGGGAGCAAATATTTTACATTATAAACTACCTTATAATCTGTACTCGGGTTTGTCCCTTCGTCGTTATTTCATGGAAATAAAAACGAAGTTTCTCCTTTACATCGACGACGGTCTTATCTCTCCGTCGTCAATATTTCGTTCTGCTTTTATTTAATTTAATTTTGGTCGTTGACATTTTGTGCCTGAATGAGCGTGATGATAAAACTTTGTGGTTTGCAATAAAGTTCTTTGGACTACTTTGTATAGTTTCTTTATAACAAAGATATTCATGAACCTCTTTGGTCGAAAGCAAAAACATATCTTGAGCAAAATTTACAACAGAATCTGACTATCTCTTGCTTGAGGACTTCCTAAAGGATTGCCAAAAGACAGGCCAGTTCTTCTTCGCTTCGTTCCAACCTAACAACGACCCTTCTCTCAATGGATCCCAGCTAGACGACACAATCCCATAGCTGACACCAGCTAATGCAGTACCAAAGAAGACGAAGGAGACAATGAAGGGAACCCAAGTGGGGATATCAAGTTTCAATCCGACTTTGAGATAGTAAAAAAATGGAAAGAACAAAAGACCTATGAAGAGTGGTAACCCTACAGTGAAACCCATTCTGCCTATCATTCTGTTGGTTACTATCTCTGGAATCACACCACTCTCACGATCATCTTCATCATCATCATCATCTTCATAGTCGTCGCCTTCATCACTACTTTGGTTTCCTGGTTTTGGCTTTTTTGTCTTGTTGGTTTTCTTAGGAGGAGGAGGAGGTCCAAAGCCTTTGGGGCTATTCAACGTTGCGTATAATGGCGTTATTCGCAATATCTCTAAGCGGTTAACGTAAGTAATGGATTTAGGAAGTTGACTCTTTTTCTTGCCTGTAAGTCTCTCTACTAAACTAAAGTGTTTGTTGTTTCCATCAAGCTGCGTAAAATGGAAGTAATTCGAAAAAGACAATCTCAATAATCTAAATCACACAGATTGAGAAAGAGAGAGAGAGAGAGAAGACTGATTACCTTGAAAGAAGATTTGATATGCGCAGAGAGGTTGAAGAAACATGGTACTGAAGCCATTATATCAATCAGATAGAGAGAGAAGCATCAGAACGAAACTTTGTCTTCTGTTTTCGAGTTGGGTGGGATAAATGGATAAGGTTCTTCTTCTCATTTTCTCATGTACAGCCAATCACTTAATACCGGTTTAATCCGGTCTGGTATATCCACCTGGTATTAATTAAATTTTATTAATTTTCGAACAAAATGAAACTGGAAGAAGATTGGTTCTCCGTTCACCAATTTCTCGCCGGGAGAACAAAAAGGAGAGTTTTCCGTTTAGAAGAGAATAGGAAAAACGCAGTAAACTCTTGAGAGGTTTATGGATTTTTCCGGATTCCTTGGAAAATAATATAGAAAACTGAAATTGAATTGTGTAACCCAGAATTTGCTATTCAAAATAAACAACAAATTCAACCCAAACTAGCTGTTCCAATTACTAAATGAGAAACAACCAGTTTTGAGAAAATTAACAGAATTTCTTGGTTTACAGAAGCAAACGAAGAAGAAGATAATGGAGAAGAAGAAGCTCAGAATCCTAAAACAATCGTAAGTCTTTCTGTTTAGTATTGTTCTGTTTTTATACTGCTTGTTGACAAATACTCT
>KE159383.1:6411-21775 GCA_000411055.1 Leavenworthia alabamica
GTCATCCACGGGCCTAGAAAGGACATTAAGGTGCTCATAGACGGTAGCGGTCGGGGTATTACAGTAATACTCTGACCGCCACCATCCGTGAGCATCCTAATGTCTCGTCTAAGACTGTGTGGATGGCTCATTACCCTCTCTAGACCCATGGACTTCTACGTCCTCTCTAGGCATATTGGACTTCACACTCGTCTGACGGTTGATGCATTATTTTCTGAGGTGCTAAGATTTGTTTATTGTCTTTACAAATCACTACATAATCTTTTCATGTGCGTTGACCTCACTTTCATAGTACTGACAATCATTTTTTAGTAGGTCATCCATCCTAGTACTACTCTAGCATAAACACACTTAACTACAGAGTTCTAAAAAAGTGTTTGACTGAAAAGATAAGTGTATTTTGGTGACATAGGTAGGCAAATCAAATGTCTAAAACCTTTTCTCATGCACCACCAGAATCTGAGATGTTACAACTACTATGCAAAAAAAAAAAGGAAACCCAAATACATAATCCAACATTACTATGAAAAGGTATGAGTGCACACTTACGAGACAGAATTAAACTTTGTTTTATTAGTTTGGACTAGCAAGAATTCTAAATTTTTGGTTTATGTGATTAAGAATAATGATTTCATTGTACATGGATACACCATTTACGTTGACACTTTAAATCATCAAAAAATTCATTTTCAACATCGTCTATTTTTTGTTATATTATTTCTATTTTTGTTGGTTGAAATACTTTGATCACAAAGATGGGTGTGTCGAACACTTCATTGTTGATAACATGATTTGGTGCTAGTTAATTAATTTTATATAAACAAAACTAAGTAGTAACAAACTGTAATACATTAATGAAAAATATAAGAATTTTTTAATTTTTTAAAAAATGTGAAAAAACTCAAAATAACATAAAGAAATTTTATATACAGTAGTAAAAAAATCCGATATAGCCACGGCAAGAAATTTTATTTCGTGGCTTTTCTGAAATATAGCCACGACTAAGCCACGGTAAAGTAATGGCTAAACCAGCCACAAAATCAGCCACGTTTATAGAGCCGTGGCTATGTTTGCCATGCTATAGCCACCATGAAGCAGTGGAAAGGTTCTGTAGCCACGAATAGCCACGAAATAATTCTTGGCTAAATAGCCACGACATACTTTGTAGCTATACCGTGGCTAAAATAGCTAGTTTGCCACGATTTAGCCACGATTATAGTCGTGGCTTTCCACCAAAAAATTCACTTCGACGATGACTAAGCTGATTTGATGTTTTTCGTGTAGTCACTGTACTTGTCGTGGCAAATTCATGGCTATGTTAGCCACGATATAAAGTCGTGGTTTGTTTGCCATGATTTAGCCACGATTATATTCGTGGCTTTCCACCGAAAAAGTCACTTCGAAGATGATTTTATGGTTGTCGGGTAGCCATGGATGATTATCGTGGCAAATTCGTAGCTTCTCCACTGAAAAACGTCTTTTCAAAAAAATAAGCCACAAATTGTAATGCATTAGCCACAATATCTTATTTAGCCACGGAAAATTGTCGTGTCTATTATGTGGCTTATGTTTCCTATATAAAAACCATGGGTTGCACAATTCATGATCATCTCAAACATTTATCTCTTTATCTCTTCTCTTCTCTTTCACTTTAAACATTTTTTTTTTGCATATGTTTGTAATCTAAATGGCTCATTTTAACAATAGGGAGTGGATGTATCAATGTATAGATCCAATCCAAAATTGTGTTTCAGAAGAGTTTATAACGGGAATTAATACATTTCTTGAGTTTGCTTGTTCTCAACATCTTTTCAAGAACAAAACACTATTTTGTGTCCTTGTGCACGATGTAAGAATGGAAAACAACGGGATGCCAAAACCGTTTCCAAGCATCTTTTTCGAGTTGGATTTAAGGGAAACTATTACTTTTGGTTGAATCATGGAGAAACTTGTTACGAAGCTGGAGAATATTCGAGACAACCAGAATAAACAAACTACCAGGTTCCAGTGGATACATATGAGTATTATCCATACGCAAGTGTGGATTTACCCTCAGAAGAAATGCCACCTCCAGAATTGGAGAATAATGAGCAAACAAGTTAGAAGAACCATCTGATGATAGCATATTTCAAGCTTTTGAAGCCGCCAATCAACCTCTGTACGATGGGTGTCCTAAATGTATTTCACAATTATACATTGCTTCACAAATCTTGAAATTGAAAACCAATTACAATTTGGCGGAAGCATGCGTGGAAGAGATATCACAAAATTTGAAAGAAGTTTTACCCAAATCAAATAGATGTGCTTCATCGTTTTACGAGATAGAGAAGTTAACATGCATGCTTGGCCTACCTGTACAGAATATTGATGTTTGTGAGGATAACTGCATGCTATTTTGGAAGAAAGATGGGGAGCTAATACGTTGTCGGTTTTGTGATAAAGATCGATATCATCCGAACAATGGAAAAGGAAAAAATAAATCTAAGCAAAGATTATGCTACATGCCAATCACGGAGAGATTGAAGCGGCTGTACCAAGTAAAGTCGACCGCATCACAAATAAGATGGCACACAGAGCATATTCCATAGAAGGCAAAATGCATCATTCATCCGACGCCCTAGCATGTGATGAGATTCAAGCATGGAAGCATCTTGGCAACATCATAACTCAATCAGAATGAAGCATGAGGAAGACACAAGAAACAACCGAGCTTTAACCTACCTTGGCATGCAAGTAACATCATGAAAAAGCTTAAAGTCCACGGTTGGATATGTGGACTTCAAACCGGCTTTGGAAGGCTGAGAATGTGTGTCCACCTTACACAAGGATGGAGACCCCTCAAGACATCAAGATAAAGTCTCTTTTCCTCATCCATGTTGATCTCCACCGGATCAAGGAGAGGTTTTTACAGAGGCTTTGGACGGATGCATCTTAACCCATTTCCATTGAAGATTGTTCTTGGAAATCTCCAAGACAAGAAGCTTTCTTAAAGGGTTGAGATATTATCTCAAGGATGGCAACTCATCAAATAAAGTCATCCTTTTCTATATTTATTTAGCTTGTTACTATGGGTTTTTACCATTTGTAACTAGGTGTTTTTACTTGTTATTTTTTACTTAGAGTAAAACATGTGAAAAACTTTAAGTTTTAGCTTCCTTCCTTCTCACTATAAAAGGAAGGAATGCCTCATTGTAACACTTAGACTTTGATTAATGAAACAGTGAGCTTTGCTCCTTAGACCTAATGGTCTCCTTCTCTCTTAGCTGGTGCTAGAGAGCTTTCCGTATCCAAGGAATCTTCATTCCCTTGGTGTTGCACATCAATACACCTTCTATTTCATCTTCCATTCACCCACAGTTTTAGGCTCGATGAAACCTCTCTCCTTCCTAAGACCCATCATCTATCATCTTCATTCAGCAACAAAGCTGCCACCTTTCTCATCGGATCTTCTCTTGAAGATCCTCACTGGAAAGCTGGCTCCTTTGATACTATCTCCATATATCCACCAGAACAAGGCCGATGAAAATTATCTCTACCCTTGTTCTTCATCCTCTATCATCACCTTCAAGTCTCCTCCATGGCCCTTGAAGATTCTCTCACAGCCAGCTTCTCATCTTACCACCTTCATCACCACAAAGCTTGTGACTTTGAGGAACACCTCCTCATAGTCATATCATTTTGGTATCAGATCCTAAGTTCTCCTACTTAGGTTGTGTTTCTCAATCTCTCATCTTTTTCACCTTCTTATTAAACGAAAATCGTATAAAAATGTCATCTTGTAGCTTCATATGCATCCATTTGTCATCTTAGTATCATCTAGTGTCATCCGCTAGTGTTTTGTCATTGTTGTATTCTTCACCATTGTTATGTCCTTTGTGTTCTTCATCCTCATTCTGTCATTTGTTTCATTTAAGTTGTTTAGTTGATACTTTCGTTCATAGGATGTTAGTTTCATGCTGAGAACCATCTGTTTGATCATTTAGTTGCATCCATTTGTGTCTAGGTTCATTTGGTGTGTTTTGTGTTCATCCATCTTCATGAGTGTTCATCATGTTCTTCATAGACTGTGAGCATAATCTGTCATTTAGGTTGTGTTAGAAGTTAATCTTGTCCCTAGAATGTTATTTGTGTTAGATTCCATCATCCACATGCCTTTAGGTTGTAATTAGTGTATTTGTTATCATTTTGGTGTTGTGTTGTGAGTCAGTCTGAGTTTGGTGTTCTTGATGTGTTCATCCATATTCATGAGTGTTCTTCATGGACTGTGAGCATAATCTGTCATTTAGGTTTTATTTAGAAGTTAATCATGTCATTAGGTTGTTAGTTTTCATGCTAGTCATCATCCATTGTCATTAGGTTGTCATTGTGCAAGTTTTAGTGTCATTGTGTCTAGTTGTTGTGTCAGTCCGAGTCTATGGTATTCTTCACATGTTCTTGCTGTTTTTGATAGATTTTGAGTCCAGATCCATTTAGTTTTTAAGTTGTCACATCTTTTTGTTTGTTACAGATTGATTACGCACATGAAATGGTAGCCCTTAGATCTTGCTTTGTGCTTTTTAATCTCAGCCCTTAATTTTGAATTTGATTTTTTTTGCTTTTTCTTTGTTGACCAGGGGGACCACAAGGAGTGACCAGCTACCAAAGGCATCTTCCCAGCACCTTCCTTCCTCCTTTTCCGCCCTTGACCAGCCAGCCTTTCCCGCCCTAGACCAGCCAGCCTTTCCCGCCATTGACCAACCTTATCCACCAGCTCACACCTTGGACAAAACAAAACCCTGGATACCACCCGTTTGACCCTCGGGAGATTGTGATCTTTGATTCGGTAAAATTGTTTTAAGTGTATCTTCACTCTGAGAATCGTTTCTCCCAATTCATTGAAACGGGATTGTGAGAACACTAAAACAAGGTGAAAAACGGAGTCCCTAACCGTTCAATTCACAATTCCACCGTTGAAACTCAACCTCTAGATGTGTTGAATCTGCTCACAAAATATCTCAATGATCTAACCACAGATCAACTCGGGATCTAACTTTGAATATATGTTGGTCTAAATCGCGTCTGCAATATATGACCTCACAAAAACGTGAATATCTCTTAGAATATGAACGAAAATTCAAATTCGTAAATTGGTAAATCTAGATCTAAGGCTTACCAATAACTCCACAAAATATCACCAGCTTTACAATCGATATGCTATGTCAAACATATATTATATCATGACATATCTGTTCTGTCTGCATCATCTTCATGTGTAGACTTCACTTTCTTTCTTTTGAGCCATCTTTAGAACCTTTCTTTTCCTCTTCCAAGGTGGTCACGAAAATTATAACAAAAACTAGGGTTTGTTGTGATTTGTGACTTAATTATGTGATAAGCTAATCAGTTATTAAGTCATAGGCTTTTTAGGCCCAATTCTCCTTTAATCACATGTTTAATACCTTTACCCATTATCCCTTAATTTTTGATCATTTAATTATATGCTCTTTGGGTCTTGACCTAAATTAAATAGATCATATAATAATAATTAAAAGTTCAGGGTTTTCGAAAATCCAATCCTTTTTAATTAATTATTAACTCCTTTTGGACTTTTATAATCCATAATCCAATTAATTCATAATTAAAAATATGTAGGGTTTACAAACCCAACTCTTTTTAATCATTTCATTAATTATTTTGGGCTTCCAAACCCAATTAATTCAACACTCCATCGGACCACACAGCAACATTCCAATGAAAACTATTTAGGTAAATATTCTAAAATCCACTTTATCATGTTATGTTATATGTAACATACAAAGACAACCATACATATATATATATATATATATATAATGGGATTATATATATATATATATATAATGGGATTATATATGTTATTATGATAAAAGTTGTCTATAGATTATGAATAAAAATACAGAATTGTGGATATTTTTTACAAAGTGAAATTATGTTTGTTTCTTATATATGAAAAAGATAAATAGCTTATGATAATTTTTTATATGCAAAATTAATTACATGTTTTCAACCAGATTTAAAATGCCATTTACCTGCATTGATTTTGCCATAATGGATTATGGATTTAAGAAAACATTCAAAGTCTATGTCTTGGTCTTTATCTCCCATGAATTTAGTTATTATTTATAACTCAATATGGAAGAAAAAAAAACACCAAAAAATATACAATTTATTGTATCTATGTGAGATGTCTTTATCAATCTTTAACTTTTATATATATTATATATATATATATATTTATTTATTACGATTAAACTTTTATTTTTATCTTTTTAGAGCTGAAATATACTGGTCATGTGGATAATGTCATGTGAGTAACTGGACATAATTTGTAATATACATTTTATAAGCTCTAGATGTACATCTATTTAACTTTTCAATTAAACATTTTTTTTTCAGAAACTAGGAACATGTGATGTAATAAATTTTAACAAAAAAATTAAAAATATGCTAGATTGGAAGCCCATGGGCTGTAGAAGACTAATTGGAATAAAAATTTGTCAACATGGTTCAAATCCTAATGGGCCGGCCCATGATAGCTGGAGAAGGCCTTGGCTTCTAGCTGTTCGATAATTTATTCAAACACAAATCTAAACTTCAAACTCGTTATGAATACATCAAACTTCAAACACAAATCCAAACTTCAAACACAAATCCTAACTTCAAACTCATATCCAAACTTCAAACTCATATAGATGCTCAAATCTGTTAACTGAATCAATCCCTTTCAGAAAAAATTTGTTGATGAGCAAGAAAAATGATTGAACAATGTAGATGATGGAAACAAATTGTTGAAATCATATATATGTAAAAGCTACTCAAATATTGGAAACTTTGGTATATAGACTATGTAATACATTCATTTTTGAAGGAAAAATATTTATTTCGAGTAAATCGCACTTTTAATTTAATACTTAACTAATGTCAAAATTAAATCGCACTTTGATTTTTAACATATACTAAAATCGCACTTTTAAGTTATAGTTGATTACGAAATAAATTTCAAAATTAAAGTTAACTTCATTTTTCTAAATTTGTCGTTATTAGACGAGATAATAACAGAGTAAATTACTCATGCATTGGAAACTTTGTTATATTGACTATGTAATTAATTATATTTATTTTTGTCCTAGATTTTTACGGATCTGTAGTAAATAAAAAAAAAAAACAAATTATTGTAGACAATATCACACACCCAATGAAAAAATGAATGTTAATTTATCTCTTTGGACCAAGAATTTACCATGACTATACACATTTGTATAAGATATAAAAATTAAAACCATCCAAGACCAAAATATTGGATGGTCAAAATTGGCTTGTTACAAAAAAAGGCAAATAAATCTTAAGAAACAATAATAAATAAAATAATACAAAGCACGTAAATATAAAACAAATGGAAACAAATTGATTTATATATAAAAAATGATTTAAATAAAAATAAATATATTAAGATGATAATTTAAGAATACGAGGCTATAGCTTATATCGAAACATATAAACTTAAAACAATAATTCACATATAATGTGCTGAAAACTCAGGTTCAAGATCAATTGAAATCTTGGAATCCAAAAATTGAATAAATTAATCAAATGGAAATATTGGTCCAAGATCACTAAAAAAATGGATCTTAGAAATTCCAAAGGTTAATATTATAATGTGAGAAATCATCTTCACAAGCTCCATCATAGTAAAAATCAGACGAGAGCTGATGTTGTTGTGTCTGAAAATACAAATTGGTTGAGTCATCTGTAAAATAATCAAACTCTTCCAAATTAGGAGGACTTATAATATTCTCCTCCCATAATGGCCAATACGTCGTCGTTTCATTACTATAACCCACGTTGTTGTCATCTTCCACAACTTGCCCTAATATGGGCCCACCACTAGCATTGCTATTTTCCCCACGTGTTAAAATTATCCCTTCTTCTTCCGTCTTATGATCGCCACGTGGCGGTTGTTGTTGTTGTNTACACCAGTGTACTTGGGCGTTGCTTCCATGTTTAAATGTAATAAAGAGAGAAAGAGAGATGAATAATGACAGTGAACTAGGGCTTTGAAGTATTTAATATTCAGGTGTTGTTTGGAGCTGACAGTATAGTGAAAATGGCGGCTTAGGAGTGTATATATACTTGTGTGTGTGATAAGTACAGTCTAATTAAGAAGAAGAAGGTCTCAGGTTGTATACGCGTTGAGGAAGATGACTACGTGGAAACGCGGAGATGAAGAAGCAGTCACGTTTTATTATTTCACACGTGCGCTATTTTTCCTCCAATTATATCACGAACATGTTTTATTACTTTTTTTTTTTTTTTTTCCACTAAACAATAAAAATTTAGGCTTTTAGTTATAATATAATTTAGATTTTCGTTGAATGGTTTTGGTTTCATAAATATTACATTTTTTTGCATAAGAAATGTGAAGATGAATTTAAAAGAAAATCATAAATGAAAAAAGAACATAAAAATATAAAAGCTTAAATGAATGGTCAACTAATGTATAAGTTTCTTTATTTCACTTTATTTATCCAGTTTAATTTTGACTTTTTAATTTATAGTCTCACTAGGCATATAATCATGTCCAATCGAGACCGGCACAAGTAAGTAAGTAGAATCTGTGTTAATACCGCAATACCAGATTGAGAGATCTTAAACATGTGGTCTCGAGGGAGGTGGCCAGCCACCTATTTGCTTAGGTTTTGTTTTTGATTGGTTCTTATTTATATCCAAACGTGTAAAACACACACATATATATATATAGGTAACGTATAATAGACATCAACTAGGTTACTACTAACTATCGATATATTTAAATAAATAATTAGTATTGACATGAATTTAAATGGATATAGTTAATATGTAAATAACATTTGATTTTCAGATTTCAATTATAGTTAGTTGGTATAAATGTGAAATCGATAAACCTTTTTAAATATTGCTTTTGAGTACGCAAAGCAAAAAGTGAAAGGCATGAAATTTTTAGAGTCCATAATTTATAGTTAATAGATAGATAGACATGTGTTTGGTCAACATCTTATCAGAGAATTGTGTCACGTTTCATGAAAGCTTCATTTGCGAAGGAATTTGGATGCTTCCCCTTTACTCCTTTTTTGGGCTTGTTTTTTTTGTTAAGTAGGGTCTTCTTCTTTCCACGATCAATCAACATTTCATTTAATCTTTGTTCTAAAATCGGCTGCCTACTAGACGAAACAATGCTATCTTAACTTTTTTTCATAGTTAATACGATTAATTATTGTACCGATTTATCATCGATTAATTTTCGTCTAACTAACTAAATATTTTTAAATGTTTTATTAAATATTTTTTTGATAAAATTTAATAAAAATATGTCACAATTAAATATTTATTTTTGTTATATGTTTTTATTTATATTAGTTATCATTTATAATATTTATAGTATTAGAATAATGTCATTTTTATGAATTGAAACTAAAATTAATCCTGATTAATTCTTATTTAAACATTTTTAGGAAATAATTTTCAAAATATACCATCAAATTAATGTAATTGAGAAGGAAATTAAAATTAAATTAAATTTCAAAAATATAGAGGAAAAAAATTTGAAAGAAAATTTAATATTCTTTGAGTTAAACAAATTAAATGACAAATTTAAAATTTCTTGACTGAATAAGATTTATAAATATCAAATACTATTAACTATAATATCTATTTTTCCAAACCAAAAATTTTGAGATTGGTTAAAATTAACAACAATGTCATAAAATTTATTAAAACAATATTTAGTAAATAAAAGATAAAATTGTATAATTTAGAATATTAAATTGAAATATTATAAAATAATTAACCGGTAGGTAAAAAAAATTACATATCCAAACTATAAAGTAAATATATATAAAATATCTCTGTTACAGTTAAAACTCAAAATCTATCCTCATAATCTATAGTATGATAACTATATTCTTATTTGNAAATCTATCCTCATAATCTATAGTATGATAACTATATTCTTATTTGAGCTTAATTAACATTACTCATATTATAGATCAGATGTAGAATCATTTTTGCACTGTATTCTTTTATTAAAACTAAAATGATTGAATAACTTTAATTTATGTAATACTAAACTATGCATTTATAATTTATGATATTCATTGTTAGGCCCACTAATAACGAAATTTAAGAGTTTTAAATCAAAATAAATTAAAACCTCCATCCTCCGTTATAACTAGGAAACCAGAAATTTAAAAAAAAACTAACTAAAATATTTTAAGCAAACTAAGTCAAAATGTCTTCTCTACTTATAATAACCATCTTCGCAACATCATCAATTGAATAAAATTAAACAAATTAAATATTATTATTTATAAATTTTGTTCTCAAATTATAAGATGGTTGATTAATTTTAAAAATACATTAATTTCCAAAAAAAATATCAAATTAAATGAAAGAATTTCTTAATTTTTTATGTTTAAAATAATACATTAAAATAATATTTACAAAAAGGGCAGTAATAATAATCCCTTTATGAAGAGTATTCTTCGGGAAATTTTTTTTTAATATTATTTTATTAAATCCATCTTTAGTAGAGTCAATTAGTTTTTGTTTTTGGTCAAAGAGTCAAGTAGTAGTTAAGAACTGTTTATTTCTGAGGTTTTTGGAGTCCGGACAAAAAAACAAACATAAGAGGACTTAATGGGCTTTATTAGGCCCAATATACCATAAGAAGAATGAATATACTCGCACCTTAGCTTTGCCTTGTGCTTCAGTCGCCGTCGTATGGCTTCCCGCCTATCTTTCACTTCACCATCTTCCCGTCCAACTATATTATATCTCCGGCGTATTGTCTAAGGTATTATAAATATTTATATTGATTATAAAATGCATTAGAAAATTTTCTGGGATTTGGGGTTTTAGAATTTGATTTTCATTCGATTGTTGAATCCTGTTTCCAGATTAATGAACACTGTTCTGTGAATTCTGGAGATCATTCTACTTTGACGTTGTTCAGGTGCTCAAAAGGTGAGGTCTTTGATGGGAAGGCTACAGTGTTGGTTGCAATTCTACGGGAATTGGAATGCCCATAACTTGTTTGCGATAATGCCTGAAAGGAACGTTATATGCGGAGGATCATCTTTCAGGCGAGTATGGGTAAGGTTCATGACGAGTAGTAAACGTGTTCAAGATAGAAGCAGAGAAAAGAGAGTTAACGAGCTCGAAATAGCTACAGAGAAATGGAAAATAGCTTCCAAAGTTATGTTCTTGATGGAGGTGTTGAAGAGTGAGCGAGATATGATAATGACTGTCAGGTCGATGGAGCAATACAGGAGACAAATCAATTTACCTAAACCACATAAGATCAGTGATTTCATCAGAAAATCTCCAAAGTTGTTTGAATTGTATAAAGATCAGAGGGGAGTGTTGTGGTGTGGGTTGACAGAGCAAGGTGAAGACTTGTTAGAAGAGCATGAAAGGTTAATAGAGGAGAATGGAAACAAAGCTGCAGAACATGTGACTAGGTGTTTGATGATGTCTGTTAATAAGAAGCTTCCATTGGATAAGATTGTTCATTTCCGTAGAGATTTTGGTTTGCCTCTTGATTTTAGGATAAACTGGGTCAATAAGTTTCCTCAGCATTTTAAAGTTGTGAAACATGAGGATGGAGATGAGTATCTTGAGCTTGTTTCATGGAATCCAGCTTGGGCTATCACTGAGTTAGAGAAAAAGACTCTAGGTTTAACCAAGGAATGCGATCACAAGCCAGGTATGCTTTCCCTAGCTTTCCCCATGAAGTTTCCTCCATCATACAAGAAAATGTATAGATACAGAGGGAAGATTGAACATTTTCAGAAACGATCTTACATGTCTCCATATGCGGATGCAAGTGGACTCGAAGCTGGTTCAAAGGAATTCGACAAGCGAGCAATCGCTGTGATGCATGAACTGCTTAGTTTTACACTTGAGAAGAGATTAGTGACTGATCATCTGACCCATTTCAGGAGGGAGTTTGTGATGCCACAGAAGCTGATGAGGATATTCTTGAAGCATTGTGGTATCTTCTATGTCTCTGAAAGAGGGAAGAGATTTAGTGTGTTCTTGACAGAAGGTTATGAAGGACCAGAGTTGATTGAGAAGTGTCCTTTAATACATTGGAAAGAGAAGTTGCTTAGGTGTACTGGTTACAGAGGTAGGAAGAGAGAGATTCCAAGTTATAAAGATAGTATAGACATGGAAGAGAATGAATTGTTGGAGACTAGTGGTTCAGGAGATGAAAGCTTGAGTGTTGGATTTGACAAAGATGATGATGATGATATGGTTACTGATGATGATGAGATGAATGTTGATGAAGTGAATTATGCATATGATGAAGATAATATCAAAGTTTAGATAGAAGAGTTATTAAAGCTGTAACAAGATTGTGACTTTAATATTTAAATTTTCAACTAATAACTCATAATTTTCATTAATGTTTTAATAAAAATTATCAAAACCAGTAACATATATATTTAATAGAGTTTCAACAATATAAAACCAATAGACCCCTTAATAAAATGTTTATTTCATGCACGTGACTTAGCCAAACCGAACATTTCTCTCCGCAGGCTTCTTGTTATTTTAATGATTCAAAATATCTCCGAAACAAAAAAAAGAAAAATTATAAAATAGAAACAAAAAATAAGAAAAGAACCAAAGAGTTGATTCATCATGTCTGAAAAAAAAACAGTAATCAATCTTTATGGTTCAAGCAAACCAGTCGTCTCCATCCATGCCTTCAATTTCTCCAATCTCCATACTGTAAAATAATATCACACGTTAAAACGTTTCATTATACAACTATTTACAACAATTTTTTTTTTTTTTTTTAAATACCATAAAATAAAAGTAACTAGCAAACAAACTTTTAATAATACAAGTAACAATAAATTATAATTTTATCGGATGACGTCATGACGGGTTTGGGACAGTTCAGAAAAAAATGAGATAGTGTTTTTATAAATGTCGGCGATCGATATTATCATTGGACCAAAAATAAAATAAAATGGACAGCTTCAGATCATGCAATTAAACGATGTGGATCATTCTCGTTCCACATATTTCACTCCTCTACTTCATATTTTTTTTTAATTAATAACTAAAGTTTAATTATTAAAAAACAAATTAATTAAATTAATTTACCAGGATAATGGAGGATTGTGAAGGGAAGAGTAATGATCAGTTGTGATATTATAAGGATTAAATAATTCTTCTTCAGCTTGGTTTAACCATGTAGGAAATTCCATGACGTCATTAAGCTTTGGGAATACGTCTTCTTCAACTTTTTCATCCGGTTTAATCTCCGGTTCCACTGTCTTCATCATTAGTTCTGACCACCAAGCTGACGTCACAACGTTGTTTTCAGGTTTCATCATCAGCTGTTGTTTCTTCTCCGGTGCTGAATTAGAACTGGCGGCGAAGGTATGAGGTGATGAAGGGGAAGAGTAGATATGAGGATTCGTCGGAAAAATCGACGGTGACGAAGATGAAGTTGATGATGAAGAAGAAGATGAAGATGTTGTCGATGAGGTTTGGATGAAGTCGTTGAAATCATGGTAATTGAGGTTTAAACCTAAAGGTTGATTCGGGAGAATGATATTGAGAGGATGAATCGTCCAAGAAAATGGATCCGGAGGAGGAGGAGGAAGCGGTGGTGAAAATAGATTATGCGGCGGAGGTGGTGGTGGAGGCGGTTGAATCCTTGTGGTTTGTCTCATGGAAGCACGATGTTGTTTTAAAGCGGTAACGATTTCACGACGAGCTTCGGCCATATTGAGAAGACGTTCTTGATAAGGACGGCTTGTGTGGAGTCGTCTCCTCACTTGTTTCTTGTGCGTTTGCGTTTGCGTTTTGCCGTGGCCGCTTGTATCGGTCGTTGTGGTGGTCATGGTAGTGGAAGAATCAAGTTGTTGTTGCTTCACGAGAGATCGGATGTAAGTAGCAGAGACGCGTGGTTCTTGCTTGTTTGATCTGACCATTAAAACAATCAATCAGTGTAGATCATTTTTGGTTTTCTCAAGAGTAATTTAGATAATGAGATTGATGAAGAGATGAGACAAATGTCTCCGGACAGAGAGAACAGAAAGAGATGTGATGAAGAAGGAAGAAGAAGCAAAAACTTGTGGGTTATATAAATACTCTGCTCTAGCCCAAATTTGCAGAAATCTTTATTTTATTTTTATTTTTGTAATAAATGGAAATACTCTAAAAATTAAATTATTTGTATTTTATTTTTTATGAAAAATATTTTATCTTTTTCTTTGTGTTCTATATTTTCTTCTTTAATAATAATGTCTCTTTGTGTTTTTTTTTTCATATTTTGACAAGAATAGAAATGTTTTATTTTCTTTCATTACAATTTGCCGTAAATGGGTATGTTTGGATCGTTGGCCCTTGGCAGTAATTGACTAAAGTGTCCTCTGTTCTGTGAAAAGCAAAATATTTTAAGTTCTTTGGTAAGTCTGAAGTTTGATCCTCTATGATAAAACACTGCTCCCTCTTTTTCATAATATACATAGTTTTAGATTTTTTCACATTTATTAAGAAAAATGTTAAATTTTTTATTTTACCCCTAATTAATGTATTAGTTAAAATTCTGATTGGTTGTTGTTTAAAATTAATAGAGATAACATTAGAATATTGTTTTAAAATATGTATTGAAAATCTAAACTTACAATTATTTTGAAACAAATAAAAAACCTTAAAACTACATATATATTGTGAAGGAGAAGGAATATTATATACTATATTTAAAATGATATAACTTGTGTGTTTGTATTTGTGTTTCTATAATAATAATATAAGAAAAATAACTTCCAACCAAACAAAAGGGTTCTTATCCGGACAGAAGATATCATCACTTTGGTTGATGATTCTGTTCCGAAAGTGGATTTCAAATAGTAGATAAAATGGAGATTAGGAGGTTATTTTGGGAATTAAGAGAAGAGAATCCATATGACACTAGTCTTCTGTTTAAAGCCTTTGTCTGCAAGTACAGTGGGACCCATCTACATGAAGATCAACAAATGCTCATTTTTAAAAAAATTGTACATATATATTTTATTTTATTTTATAATAGACACAATGATGCATCTTCGACCGTTCTCTTTGATATACAAGTTTTATTATTCTTTTTTTTTCTCCAAATTTTGTTTAAATATATACAAGTGAGTTAAATAGAACATTTGTATTGTAAAAAATGATAACTATAAAATCATAATAGATAATGCTGCCCAGAAATAGCAAATAGAAAAGTTGTATCCATGTAAATTTAATTGTTTTTAACACACATAATTTTTATATATCGTAATATATATATATATATATATATATATAT